>VZQC01005560.1:236356-275918 GCA_009823505.1 Rhizomys pruinosus
GGCACCCATGCCCTTCCGTTTGCAGGTTGAAGCCATCATAAACCCCCCCCCTTTATGCCACCCTCCTCCCCCATGCTCCTCCCTTGCTTCTCTTCTCCTATTCTTTCTTTCCTCCTTTCCTCTCCCCTTTCTCTTTCCTCCTCTTTCTTTTCCCTTCATTTTTCCCTTTCCCCCCTTCTTCCTTCCCCCCCCTTTTTTTTTTTCTTTTTTTCTCCTCTTTTCTTTTCCTCCCTTTCTTTGTTTTTGAGACAGGGTCTCCCATAGCCCAGTGTCCTGGAACTCACTTTGTTAGAACCAGGCTGGCCTTGAACTCACCGAGATCTGCCTGCGCTGCCTCCCAAGTGCTGTATTTAACGACATGCACCACCACACCAACGCCATTCATTTTTACAAAATTCATTTGTCGCCAACACACACTGTAGCTTCCTAAACTGCTCACAGCACACCATGTCAGCTAGTGGCCTATGAACAGTAGGTACCTCAGAACTGAATTGGCCTAGGGCTGAGATGAATGAGGCTAGTTGGGGACCCAGGCTTCCTTGGAGGCTTCAGTGCCTAGGTGACAAGCATTTTGGTGGGGGCAGGGCCACACTCCTATCCCCCAACCCCTCTTGGCTCTCCTAGCCAAGTGGTCCCCCGGGGCTGAGTCCATCTCAACTCATGGTGGACTGAAAGCTTCTAGACTCTCTGTCCCATGCTTGCTGTAGGTTTACAGAGTCCAGCTCTCCTCTGGTGACTTTTTGAATTCTGCTCGATTAAGCTCTGAGGGCTGACCAGACACCGTTCCACAGAAGAAGCCTCTGCCACCACTGCCCAGCCATGGGCACATGAAGAATGGGTTATTTGGGAATATGGAAGCTGCGGAGACAATACAGAGCTGTTGGGGCTGGGGGCCCAGGGCCGCTGAAGGATAACTGTCCGCACAGGACAACATTTACACAGTAAATGTCATTAACTGTTAGGGGGAGGAAGAGAGCCCGACAGCAGACAGCTTCTCCCATGGCTCTTATAACGACAGCCCCCCTTCCAGGACACTGGGCTAGGGAATCCAGCAAGGGGGACAAATGGGGAAAACCACGGACCTGCTGGCTTTCATTCCCCCCCACCCCACCATCGGGCCTCATTGTCCTCCCTGGTTCCTATCCAGTCTGCCACCCCTAGGATGAGGATGAGGTCAGAAGGTGATGAGATGGGTCAAGGTGAGCCAAGTAGCCCAGAGAGACAGTTTCCCAGGAGCTCAGCTGACCTGTGAAACTGGGGCCTCCTGTATGGGGTCCTGAGCCTGGCTCCTCCCTCTGTGCCTGCATGGTGCTGTCCGAGCCCTAAGGTGCTGAAGTGCTGACCTCGGGATGTAGAGCTTGGTGGCTTTGTGATATTATGGATAAAGATGGTGGGGACTATAGTGGTAATAGTGGGGGAACTTCAGTCTGCTTCATGGTGACTCACTACCTTGGATTGTGTGATGGAGTAAGCAGGGGGGTCTGGAGCACAGTTCCACCACTCTGGGGGGGGGGGGGGGGCGCGTGGTCGAGCTAATCTCCCACAGCATTGCAGACCTGAAGGCAAACCCGGTAAAAATAGGATGAGTTGGGAATGTCCATGCCTACAGCAGAGCCCGCGGACAGATGGCATGGTCTCCAGCAGGCAGGGCCTCTGGCTCCTCAGAGATGCAGCCCAGCAAGGCACATCTTTTCTTAGCACTATTTTTTTAAGGTTATTTTTAGTGTTCTTGGAAAGACCTGACTCCAGACATAAAGAATGAGCATTCCTGTGTGCTCCCACTCCTGTCTAGATCTGTGTGGTCCACTGGCCACAGGTGGCCATTGGAGGGTAATCTTGAGCTTTGGCCACTAGTCCCCTGGGACCCACTCAGTGCCCTGTAGCCAGCTGTGGCCAGGAGCTGCCAGTGGACAGCTCAGACATGGATTGTCTCAACTGTGGAAATCTTTAATGGGTAACACTATTATCTATATTGCCCTAGCCATGGAGACCCCAGACTTCCTGCAGCCTGGAGAGAGGCCTGGTTTTCTGCCTGTCTTCTAGTCCTTCCAGCCCGGGTAGGCTCTACCAGTTACCAGAATGTGGCAGGTGACCCGAGCCAGCTAGGCCTTCAAATCCAGTAGGCAGTCAGCGTCCTGCTGAGGGATCACTGCCTCCCACTCTTCTTCACACCTGGGAAACAGGAGATCCTCAGGAGGGACAGACAGTGAGAGGTGGAGATAAATGGGATGTTAGGCAGAGGGTGGTATGTACTCGCCAAGGCAGGGCTTGGGTTCTGAGAGCAGGGGACAGGGCATATGAGCAGGACTGGGGGAGGGGGCTCCACTGCTGCAAGGAGGGCTCAGAGGACCACATCCCTCAAGGCTGTGCTCAGGTATTCTGTTGGTGGAACACAGGTGCCCGGCCTAGGGGCTCTGGAGACAAGGCTACAAGTCAGACACACCCTCTAACAATTTATCCAGCCCTAAGGGTGAGACAGCTCCTCCCACATCTCAACCAAATACAAGCTGATTTGTGCCCTCACACAGCCTGCACCCGGTCAGTCTCCAGAAAACCCCAGAAAGTTTAAGGTTATGATTAGGGGTTACCATTGGGAGTTAAGGTTAGGGTTTAGGGTAGGATGAGAGATCACTTGTAGGTGTAAGGTTTGTTTTGTTTTATATTAGAAGTAGTGTTAGGGGTTACTCTGTGGGGGTAGGGTTTAGGTTTATGGTTCAAAGTTACTGTTAGCGATTGGATTTGGTTTACTATTAAGAGTTGGATTCATGTTAGGGTTAAGGTTATGTTGTGGTCAGGGGTTACTGTTAGGGATAGTTAACCTCTTTTTTCTTTCATTTTATTTATTTATTTATTTTTCTGTGTATGAAAGTTTTCCCTGCAAGTATATAAGTACACCCATGTACTGCAATGCCACAGAGGTCAAAAAAAGGTGTTGGATTCCCTGGAACTGGAGTTCTCTGGCTACTGGAGTCACAGACTGTTCTCAGCCGCCATGTGGGTGCTGGGGATCGAAACCCGGGTCTCTGCAAGAGCGTGCGGCGCTCTTTTCCTTTAAACCAAAACAACACAACAAAACAAAAAAAAACCCCGGGCTAGGCCATCCCTCCCAGCCCCGGGGATAGTTTACTCTTAGGAGTAGGATTCATGTTAGGGTTATGGTTAGGGTTGAGGTTAGGGCTAAGTTTGGTTTTACTATTAGGAGTTGGATTCATAGTAGGGTTGGGATTAGGGTTAGGGTTAGGGTTAGAGGTTACTTTTAAGGATAATTTATTTTACTATTACAAGTTGGGTTCATATTAGGGTTGGAGATGGAGTTGGGGCTACTGTTAAGGCTTAACATTAGGGTTAAGATTAGGGGTACTTTCTCGGTTAGATTAGTTTCTAGGGAGTTAACATGTTATTGGTTAAGTTTCGAGTCAGTGCTATGTTGGTATAGTGTTTCTGGTTAGTGTAAGGTTAGGGGTTACTTTTAGGGGTAGGATTTGGGTTGCTAGTTGGAGCAGGGCTCATGTTAGGGTTCACTGGAGTCAGGTTTAAGGTTAGGGTTAGGGGTAGGGATAGGATTAGGGATAGGGTCAGGGGTATGGTTAGGGTTAGTGTTAATGTTAGGGTTAGTGTTAGGAGTAGGGTTAGGGTTAGGGCTAGAGGTTAATGTGAGCAGTTGAGTTTTGTTATTATAGGAGTAGGTTTATGTTAGGGTTAGGGTTAGGGCCATAGGTTAATGTGAGCAGTTGAGTTTTGCTATTATAGGATTAAGTTTATGTTAGGGTTAGGAGTCTGGTTTTGCTCACATGCTTTGGTCAGGACCCATAGTCTCCCTCTAGTCCCAGCTGGCCTGGAGCTTGCTTATTTAGACCAGGCTGGCCTTGAACTCAGAGACAGGCCTGCTTCTCCTCTTCACCAGGCACACGGCCTTCTGGGTAGGCAGGCCTGCTTCTCCTCTTCACCAGGCACACGGCCTTCTGGGCAGGCAGGCCTTCTTCTCCTCTTCACCAGGCCAGTGCTAGCTCTCCCCTCTCCCTTCCTTGGCCTTTCTACAGTTGTGGGGTCACACACTGAGCTGAATGGGGAAATAGGGAGGGTTTCTGGTGGTCTGAGTGCCAGGCCCTGCCCAGTGGCTTTCTGTCAGCAGGTGTGTTCCAGGCTCTGTGCCCTGGATTGGGGTCTCTCCTGCAGGTGGCCAACTGTGCTTTAGACACTCCCGGGCTGGAAGTACAGGTGACTCTTTGCTTGAGCAGGGAGGGATCCAAGGCTTCAGGACTCGCCTCAGGAAACTCGGGAACCTCTGCGAGTCAGGGTGCAGAGGAACAGCTTCCTTGCAGGAGCCCCAGGACCCTGCTATATTTGTGATAAACACAGGGTAATGATGCAGGGGATCTTCTCAAGTCACCCGGGGTTCAGCATGCCCTCAGTTCCTGTTCTTACTTTTTATTCAGTAACCATTTCATTTTTAATTTTTATGGGGGTCAGGGCTGGGGAGATGACTCGACAGTTAAGACCACTGGTTGTTCTTGCAGAGGACCTGGGTTTGATTCCCAGTACCTACATGGCAGCTAACAGCCATTCATTACTCCAGCTCCGGGGATTTAATACTCTCTTCTGTCATTCCCAGGGCACTGCATGACACAGGTGCACCTACATACATGAAAGGCATAACAGGCATGCACATAAAAATAAAGAAATAAAAGCAATCTGTGTATGAGTGTTTCGCCTGCCTGTTTGTAAGTGTACCACATGCATACAACGCCAGTGGAGGCCAGAAGAAGGCATCAGACCTCCTGAAACTAGAGTTAAGGATGGATGTAGGCCACTGTGTGGGCACCGGGAATTAAACCCTCTGCAAAGGCAGCCAGTGCTCTTAGCAGCTGAGTGATCTCTCCGCCCCTAATAACTGTTTCTGGAGCATTTTCTACACATGGGCTGCTGGAGGCTGAAGGGAAAGAGAGTGACCTTGGCTTTATGGAGTGCTGTTCCAGCCCCACCCCTACCCCCTCAGCTGAACACACACACACACACACACACACACACACACACACACACACACCCTTGGAAGCAAAACCAACCCCAAACTCCCTCTTCACAGAATCTGCTAGCATGTCCTCAGGCCTGACCATGTCTGTAGCCCGGGATCAGACCTGTGCCAGTTTCCAGACACCCTGATTTCTAGGGAAGGAAGCAGCCCTCAAGGTTGCCCAGCCAGTAAACAGGTGCAGCTGCCACAGAGCTGCAAGGTGTAGCTCAGCGCCTTCAGATTTGGATTTGGGGCTTCAATGAGTAGCATCAGGGACCCCACATAGGATAGAGATCTGAGCTACGTTTGGCATCTGGCAGACCCCAGCCTCATGTCCTCACCGTGGAGAACAGAAAGCAAACTCTACCCTGCGAAATGCTGTGATGGTTAAATGAGATAATAGATGCAAAGAAGTTGCTGCTGTGTGGCCACAGACACTGAACTATTGGGACACGCATATCCTCTCTGCCTCGGTTTCCTGGTTAGGTACAGGGCTGTGTTTTTGTTTTATCTGAATGCTGAGAGGGGCAGCGGCTGCAGCCTAAGTTCTAAAAAAAAGAGCCAGTAACCTTGTCCCTTCAGGCCCAGCAATGCTCCTTGCCAATCATTGGCTGTCCCTGGGTCAGGTGCCCCTCCCTCCACCAATCCCCGTGAACATTGGAATGTGATAGCATGATTGGTTGAGTCCTGGATCACATGTCCTGGATGGGTTTCATGTCCCCTGAATATCCAAGGCTCATGGGAGGAGGGGAACCAGTGGATAGCAAACACACAACGGTGTCCTCAGGCCCCTCTAGGGGCACCACCACCTCCAGTGGGCCCCGATCCCAGCCCAAACCCTGGGAAAAGACGGGGGCTATGGGTTTCTAGCCCTGGCCTGGAGCATCTTGCTCAAGAAGAGAGGGAAGCAGTAAGGAAACAGTGCCAGTCCAAGGTCAGGCTGTAAGTGAGGTCCAGGAGGAGAAACTGGACTCCCTCCGTGGTCCCAGTGGGAACCAGGCATCTTCTAGCATGGCCAGTAGCAGGCAGGGCTGTAGGGAAGAGCCTGTCGCCCACGGGGGCACCACCCACTACCTGCCACAGCCCACAGCCCACAGCCGAGGACACTGAAGGCTGAAATCTGCTCCCAGCCCGACCCCTGCCAATAATGGTTTGAGAAGCTGACAGTGCAGGTGGGAGGCAAATGTGTGAGTCATTCCCCAAGGAAACAGAGGAAACACAGAGCTCGGAGCTGGAGGAGGAGGAGAGGAAGGAAGAGGAGGAGGAAGAGAGAACAAGGAGGGGTGGGGAGACAGAGGGGCAGAGTCCTAGCTGTGACGCTGCAGGCGAGGCTCAGCTTTGCAGTCTCATCTCCAGGCTTCTCGTCAGTCTGGAGCTGAGACAGGCAGGGGAGAACTGTGCTGGCCTTTGCCCCCAGGGTGGGTAAAGGATGAAGGGGTCAGGGAGAGAGAGGGACAGAGCAGGAGAATGGTCAGCGCATGCCAGGACGGAGAGACTCAGGAGCAGATGACCGACAGCAGATGACAGGCCAGAAACGTTCTACATACCTGTGCCCGATCTGCCGAAAGTCAGGTGGCACATCAATCACCTATGTTCCCCTTTCACAACTGGGGAGACTGAGGTTGGGGGGGGGTGCTCTGGAGAGGACATCCCTGGCTGGGGTGATAGGCAAGACTAGGGGGATAGGGACAGGGCAGCCTTTGCCTTCCAGGGAAACTCAGGGTATTAAGAGGGAAACCCTCAGGACCACCATAACGCCCTGAAAGAATCCCACTCAAACCAGAGCTTATGCCCACCCCCCAAAAGCAAGAACTGCCACATAAATGTGCCAAGAGTGGAGGGGGGGCAGGGTGATTCTAGGGCAGAGATGCAGGCCTGAGGTGGCTGTCATCCACCTTGTCCCTGCAAGGCCTGCTAGGAGTCAGTGCTACCCAGTGCCCAGGGACTAAGGAAATCTGGGATCACTTGTTCATCCCTCTTGCAAAGCAGAGCACATCAGAATCTGTCCCCTCTGCTGTGCCCTCTGCCACTGTCTCAGCCTCTCCTTGGCCTCCTGGCTCCTTCTCACCCAGAGATCAGAGCAAGGTGGGTGGTATAGTCCAAAGGCTGTCATGGACGCCAATCACCAGCCTGCACCCTGGCTCCCCGAGCACCCACTCTCACTGCGGACAACACACCCAGAGCCACTTGAGGAGGCCTGCCCATAGCCACTGTGATTAAAGGACAGGGATCAGCCCAAGGTCTAGTACCATGGTCTGCAGTGGCTAGCCTGGTCCCAGAAGTGAGTCTTAGGCACTGAACACTGTCATATTCTGGGGTCTTCAGTGTGCCCCTTCTCCTGGGCCTGCCAGAAGACCATTAGGGACCCTCCTTCATCCCCATCTCCCTGCCCAGGCCCCATGGCTGGTCCCTACATGAAGATTTCCCCTCTATGTTCCACTTTCCAGCAAGTCCTGGCTAGAGACCCTGCTTAAACGCCAACTCATTCCACCATTAGTCAGCAAGTAGTTCGTGTGTCAGTCCACACCAGGACATGCAGGAAATGGGTGCCATGATGGGGCAGGCAGGTGAGCCAGGCACATCAGGCCTGGTCTGGAGACATAACACAGGGTTTGCATCAACATGAGATGCCCAGCCTAATCCCTGTTTTCAAGAATGAGCTGTCCGTGGTCAGCAATGGAATCAGAGGGACATGGGTAGGGAGTCCAGCAGGGAAGATTCAAGGAGGGACAGTGGTGGCAGAGGTGCAGGGAGGATGGGCTGACACCGGCTGAAAGGTCACGACCACCTGCGTGTGTCAGCCCTGGAGGAAGCAGAACAGAGCTGGGTGGGGACTAGATCACTGAGAGCTCCGAGCCGAGCCCGGAAGGTTGAGGGACTCCACAATCTGCACTGAGAGGCCACGTCTGGGACTGGCCCAAAGCTCACCTTGCACAGCAACCACTCCTTTCCAAAGACTGTGCTGGGTAGCCCAGCAGACCCACGTGCTGACTCAACCCGGCGTGCCCTGGACACAGCCCTGCAGGGAATGCATCCTAAACAAATTTCTTCAATTTGCCCAGAAACCTGAGGCAAAGCCCAGCCCCACCAACCTGTTTCTGCTGAACCCAGATCCAAGCAAGGAGTTCTTCAGACCAAGAGCCAGGCACCTGGGTGCTGAGAACACAGCCAGGTCTTGGAGCAGGATCAGGGCTCACTCAGGTTGCTTTCTGCTGTCAACAACCCTGTGCCCCTGCAACTCTTTCCCTGCCATTCCCCGTGGGTTGCAGCTCATTCCCAGCCTCCCAGAGCTGAGCAGGATATCAGATTGTCGCTGACTTCAAAAGCACTTTGACAGCTGGAAATTAATGTCAAACTGTTAATGCAGTTTATCTGTAGGTGCTCCCTGTAGTAGATAAAATGCTTTGACCTTCCCAGTATCCCTGGAAAGAAACCTTACCAAGCTACTCCGCAGCGAGAGAGCCAGCTTCCCTGTACCCAGGGTCTTCCCAAGGTCAAACGTGAAGGGGGAAGGGCTGACCCAGGCCCCCAAGCCTGCGCTTATACCTGCAGCCTCACCTGCGCACTGACACCTGCTGGCCTCCATGGGATTCCTATACCCAGCACTGGCTGAGCCCACACCTACCCCGCTCCTCTTTCACAGCCTGGGTAATCAGCACAAGAAGCACAAATACTTTGTTCGAATGCTGGGAAGTGGAAATTTTTCTCATCTGTCAGGCAGATTCTCCCTTTCTCCTTCTACATTTTTTTCCCCCAACAGGAAAAGACTTTGCATTTGGAGTCTTTCCGATGCAGATGTGTGAAGACTCTGGAAGCGACAACTCGGGACTGAGCAGCTTCTATTGATTGGAAAAACACACAGCCCCAGCGCTTTTGCATATCTCAACACCCATTTTTCAGGGTTTGGGCAAGCTCAAAGCCAGCTGCAGGGCCTCAGCGCCCCCTGCGAGCCAGAAATGGTACTGCACAGAGACAGGGACAGGCAGGAAGGTCAGGGCTTGGGAGAGAGGAGAGGCCGCACTTTGCTGGATGGAGGACAGCAGGCACACCCACCTGACAGTCATTCATGGGAGCCTTTAGGAGAGTCAGCTCCCCTTCCTGGTCTGCAGATCGTGGCCACTCAAATCCTTCTGCTGCCCACGCCTTACTCCCAGCGTCGCTGGGCCAATTAGGAAATCACCGCAAAATTGGAGTATAACCTTTCGTGCCCCAAGGACCTTTCGAACAAACTGTGTGGCCTACAGGTCATGAAGGCTCTCGATGCATGGCACACCACACCACACCACACCCCGTGGCAGGTACTGGAACTCAGGTGCAGAGCCCATCCAAAGATATCCTCAGGGAACATTGGAATGCAACTGCACCTGCCAGCCTCCTTGTGTGTGATGGACAGACAGAGATCTTCCCCAGTGCCCCTGAGTCCTATCAGCAGCAGAAAGGAACACACAATATAAAGGGATGCCCCTCAAGGGGGCATGCCATCTCTTGGAGCAGGTGGCCTGATCTGTGAGCTGTGCCCAGGATTCCCTGGCTGTGAGCTGGACTTTCCCTTGGTGCCAGTCTCAGCCAGATCCCCCTTCTGTTGTTTGTGAATGTGAAGGAGCAAGAACAGGTTGTGAGTGTGCTGACCCCCAGGCTGGAGAGGGGCATCGGCAGTGGTCCATCACCCTGGGGCTGCAGGAATTGGAGTAGGAGGTATGGACTTCACAAAGGGGTGAGGGAGCAGACTAGGCAACAAACACCACTAACCCCAGACAGGGGCTACTCCCCTCTGTCTGGAGATTGGGCCCTTCCCCCCACCCAGCTCCAACACACACACACACACACACACACACACACACACACACACACACAACCTCCCAGCCATGTGTATAGCCGCCAGTGACCAAGGGCTCGGTACTTCCTGTGGCCACTCTAGCTGCTGGATCCGTCTGGACCCCTGACGTACCCTGTGGCCCTGGGCAAGCCAACTGTTTCTTGGTTTTGCTTTTGCTTTTTTAGAATTCAGCCTCTAGAGCAGTAAAGTGGGTCCGACAGCAGTAACGTGTCCACTCGCCCGTGGGTATAAGCAGCATGTATCAGCCCGGCAAGGCCAGACGTCTCTGTGCCTCACTCTCCCCCTGCAGCGTCTCCAGCTCTCCCCTGAGGACTGTAGGCTCAGAAAAGCTTCAGGGTGCAGGGGTTCTGACACCAGGTGGCCTGACAGCCATCCGCCCCAGCTCCATAGTCAGGTATAGCTACTGGCACCATGGATGCCTGCCTCCTTAGCTTGCGCGGAGCATTCAGATACTCCCAGCTCTTTATGCCCTTCTAAATGGCTCCTCATGGAACAGACAGCCAAAGCCAGCGCCAGGCCCCTGGTCCATGCTGTTTACACAGCCCAGTGTCACAGACACAATGACCAGCCTGGCCAGAGAATGACAAGGGGTACATAATTATCCTGTGGGTGACATCTGTGAGCAAAGCCAAGGACACAGTGGCATGAGGAGTCAGCAGTCATGGGGTCTTGGCTAGCAGCGGGGCACTGAGAACTGACCTTGCCTCTCTGTACTAGGTCTGGCAGGTAAGACTGCCCAGGCCTGGCATAGCATTGCTCAAAGGTCCAGAGACAGAGTGGCCCCAGAAGGAGCCAGGAGACCCTGGGGAAGCAGAGACTCCCCATCTGGGTAGCTGGAAGGGCAAGGGAGGTAGCTGAGGATCCCAAGCAGAAAAGAGGGAAAGGCAGGACTTAAGTGTTCCCAGTAGATGCGGCTGCTGTCCGGGCCATGTCTCCATGGACTTGAGGAGTGGAATCCTGTGAGGCGGCATGAGCAGATGGCTTTGCAGTTGGCTGGGCACATCTGGGAGGAACGACCATGTCCTGAGGATCTCTGAGGTTCAGTGGGGAGCCCAGGGAATGCCTGAGGAGACAGCTTTCAGTTCAGTCTGGGAAGGAAATATTTATGGCTTTCCCCAGTGCGCAGGTGCCCAGAGATTGACTCAGAGCATAGGATCCAGGGCTGGGATCCCAGGAGACTCCACTGATGTTTGTGTGATAGGAGGGAGTGCCCTGGAGAGTTCAGGTTCACGTCTGCTCCCCACTGAACCTCAGAGATCCTCAGGACACAGTTGTCCCTCCTGGATGTGCCCAGCCAACCGCAAAGCGAGCTGCTCACGCTGCTCCACAGGGCCAGGGAGGGGCAGAGCAGGAAGGAGAAGAAGGAATTAGTTGAGGAGACCAAGGACCAGAGAGGTAAAGTAACTTGCCCAGGGCCGCATAGCTTCTTGAAGACCCCTCTTGCCCAGTCTCTTGCCCAGTCTCTACTCCTTGTGTCCTTGGTTATATGGCATGCTGGGGTGGCCACGGGTTCACCCAGCAACCCTCCGAGTCCTGCCTTGGAGCTCAGGAAGAGCAGCTGGGCCCTTCAGACCTCATCCACTGCCTGTCATGGTCTCCCTGGAGGTGTGGGGAACTCTGGGCCAAGTTAGTGTCTAGCTTATGGAAGACAATGCAGACAGGTGTGTTGCTCCCCCAGTCATCCAGCTGAAGACCAAGGTCCTTCATGCACAGAGAAGACCTTGGTGGAAACATGACAGTCCATTCATGGGGTGAGCAGGCCAGTAGCCCTCGCTTCCCCCAAGCCCTTTGCTTATTAAACTGTTGGTGAGCTAACAAATGACCACACGACACACCGTTCCAGAGAGCTTTAATATCCGTGCTGACATTTGAAGTGAGACAGAGGCACCCAAACTGCCCCTGGCAACCCGGGACTCCAGAACAACCTGCCAGGGGGTCTCCAGGCAGCCTGCCCCTCATGTTGCAGGTAGGAAGACAAAGATCTAGATGGGGGCCACGGCTTGCTTGGGGCACAGGGTCCATTTCTGCTGCTTGGGCCCTGCCAGGTGACACAATGACTGAATGTTTTCTATTGGTTTCCCTTCATCCTTCGACAACCTCTGCCCTGTGACAGGGCAGGTGAGAAGAGCTTCTGAATAGCCAGCCACCCTTCTACCCAAGGTGGAACAGAGCACTGTGGGGGTCCCCCTAATCTACCAAAACCCTCC
The DNA here is from genome assembly GCA_009823505.1 of Rhizomys pruinosus. Taxonomy (NCBI): domain Eukaryota; kingdom Metazoa; phylum Chordata; class Mammalia; order Rodentia; family Spalacidae; genus Rhizomys; species Rhizomys pruinosus. Next base: position 248,412 of record VZQC01005560.1, read on the forward strand.
TGGAGGGAAAGGGCAGGACTAACCCGGAGCAGCTCTAGCACAGGCTCTCACCTTATGGCTCCTGGGATCCCAAGGCCAAGGTCACAGCAAGGAGCATTAGCAGAAGCCAGCTGACTGCTAGTTTTCTGGGTCCAGAGTAGAAGAAAGCCAGCCATGGAGGAGGTGAGCGGCGGGCAAGGAAGGGTCGGGGTTGGCCTTGGTCACTTCCCCCACACACACACCAGGACACAAGCCCTGGCTTGCCAGCATTCCTCCTGGGAGCCCACTGGGACTGTGGCAATTAGGTTGGAACTCATGTAACAAAGGGAGCTGAGCAGTACTCTCCCTTCCCCCAACACACGCATCCAGCCTGGGTTCCTGGAATGCAGGGAAGTAGCCATCTGTGCTGCTCACTGTGAGCTGATGCCCTTTGACAGTGATGGCCAAAGTGCTGGCTTAGGCTCCAGAGTCAGGTCAGAGCAAATGCAGCCTGCCTTGCAAACAAGCGGAGTTTCCAAGCAACAGGGACATAGCCACACTGTATGCATGCATATGCAGGTGTGTGCACACACCTCAGGCGACACACATGTGCAGTTCTACTCAGGCAGAGTGAACCAATGCTGGGAACACCAGGCCCACTTTAGTCAAGACAAAAAGGCAAAGGACAAGGGCTTCCTTCCTTAGTATGAAGGCAGCTGGCCTACACCAAGCCCAGGCTTCCTTCCTTAGCATGAAAGCAGCTGGCCTACACCGAGCCCAGGCTTCCTTCCTTAGCATGAAGGCAGCTGGCCTACACCTAGCCCAGGCTCCATGCCCCAGCCACCCTCAGAAGAGTGTCGTGCATGGTCCCTGGACCATGGCCAGGCCAGATTCCCCAAGGCATCCTATCACCACTGTGGCCCTAGGGTTCCCTCTAGATGCTGCAATGTCTCGGATACCCCTGATCCCCTTGGTGAGATGGCCTGACATCAGTCGTGTCAGGCTGCTCAGCCCCCACGCCATGCTGGGATGGTCCTGAGTTCAAATACCAGGGCTTCCTTGTTCTCTTGATGGTTTGGGGACCCTGAGGGATTGAGGACTCAAAGGGATAGCAGCTTCCTGAGCCACCTGCAGAATCCCCAGTCTCATTCAGGGAAGACCCCTGCTCTTCCCTGGAGGCTGAAAGGAAGAGGAGGAGGAGGGGAAGCATGGAGAATAGTCTCCATGGCAACATCTGGGCTGAGAAACCCAGAGCGTCTCCTTTCCATTCTGTACAGTTAAAGGGTAACTTCCAGGGTCCTTGCTATACAGCAAAGCTCTCTTTTAGGATAATCAGTGTAGGCATTGGGGTAACAGGGATCTACTCTTCACCCTGAAAGAGATCTCAGCCCACAAAACACCACCCATGTCTAGGCAATGCAGGCCTGACCTTGGGGCCCTACGTACAGCCAATGCTCAAGGGGTGCTTGCTGCACTGGGAAAAGGGGATGGGCAGCTTTCCCCCCAGTAACTTGGGAGGGGCAGATGTCAACAGCCTGACACCTGGCCTAAAAATAGCACTTCTCAATCTAAGGAGGCTCCTCTCTAGAATAATCCAGGAATGTAGCTGCCAGAGGCCAGCAAGAATGGAGGAGGATGGGGACTGGGATACTGGTCTCTGCCTTTCTTGCTGTGCAGCTTCAGTCTGGCCCTTAAGCCTATCTGAACCCATGGCTACCTGACAGTTCTGTGGTGCCTATGACACCAAAAGGCCACCAAGGGAGGAGATCCTCAAGGGCCTTCTGCCCCCCACCCATATCCAGGTACTGAACAGATACTCAGGGCACTTGCTGTGTGCCTGGCACAGTGCTAGGCATACCATGGCAAGATAGCATTCCCCACCCTGGGGTCCCGCCCTCAGAAGCAGGCAGCACAGGCTATGCTGGGGAAGGGTGGAAGAAGGGTTTTAGAGCTCAATGGCCAGGAGGCCTTGTACAGGGCAATGAACCCTAAGCTTGGCTCTCTTGGTAAGGGCATTGCTGGAATGCCCTAGGAGCAGAGGTCTGTTAGTGTGTTGAGGCTCAGGGAGAGGCTTGTGGCTAGAACTGGCATGTGGAGGGGTGATCTTTAGCCACTACCACTTAACCCCAATGGCACGATGCCTCAACCCCAGAGTCAGGAAGTGACTGGGGATTTGGGTGGCAGTGTCAAGACCTAAAAGGGGTTGGGGACAAGGAGGGGAGAGCCAAAAGCCATAGTGAGAGGGAATCTGGAGGCTTGGGACCCGAACTGTGTTCAGGTGGGAGCCACAGCTTGCTAAGAGATGGTCAGGGCAGCTGAAGGTTGGGTGTGGAGGAGGAAGAACACTGTTCTCCAGCCAAAGCCTTGGATCTACCATCCATGCTCACAAGCTGGAAACATCTCACCTGGCTGGGACAAATGAGATCACTGGGAGTAGAGCCTGAGGCCTTAACAGCCACACAGTCTCCCTCCCAGCATTCATCCTAGACAACTCCCAGGAGCTGAGGACTCTGGGTAAACAAAGCTGGCTCCTGGACACCAGGGCTCAGGCTGTTTCCTTGGGGCTCTCTTGGAGGATCTACCTACGCCTCTCCCAGACGATCTATGACGGCAGGTCCCTGCCACCTATCTCACAGTCTGTGTTAAAAGAAACAGCAAGGAGTGTTCATGTGAGCTTCCACCTCCTAACCCTAACCCTGCAGCCCAGCCTCACCTCCCCCTGCCAGGAGATTAGAACAGGTGGCTCAAAGGCCTCTGCCCTCCCTTCTCCAGTTACTGGACATATGGATGATCCCTTATGAGTCAGTGTGGTGTGCGGATCCAGCAGTGACCCAGCCACATCTGCCCTGGTGGAGTCGTGTCCTTGGTGAGAAGGCAGACATTGTTTCTGATGAGATACCATGTTAGGTGGCACTTAACGCCACACAGAGGGGCAGCAGGGGGCACAGCACACTTTGCTTAGCAGACCCCAACCTGCCTCGGGTCCTCCTTTGGGGACACAGACCTTGCCCCACCTGACCCCAGCCCAGCCTGACAGCCTGCTGGTGCTTGGCAGTGGCGATGCCTGGTTCTGCTTGGGGCTCTTCCTAATGCTACTCCCCAGTTTCCTGTCCCCAGATCTTCTTGCCTGTGTGAATGGACACATTTCCCCAATGTCCCTCCCAACTGTTCCTGTCCTCAGTCTGCCATCACCAGGCTGCCACATGGCCTGTTCTCAGCTAGGTGCCTGCTGCCTGCTGTCCCATGGACCATGGCCCACCCCACCTACAAAGATTCTACATATACTGGCTAAGTAAGCCTCCACAGTGTCACCCCTGACCGTCTCCATTCTAAGTTACTTGATTGGGGGGCTGCCTCATGCCTGCTGCAATGCCCCTTTTCACAGGTGCAGCTCCTGATATCTGGACCTGCATCCTTGACCTGGAGCCACTGATCTCCCTTCTGTGTGTCTCTCCATACATCTTTGGCTCTTCCAAAGTGAGTTTTTAGGACATTTCTGGTGTCTCTGCTGCAAAGGCCCAAGGCTGGCCCAAGTCCACCTTTCTCACCAGTCATGTCTCTTACCCAAGTACTACAGAAATGTATTAACTGGCTACAGAGGCGACAAGTGGTGCTTCCCGTCACCCATCACAAAGTCTCCCCCACCCATGAGCCTCACATCCTGCATCTCAGACATGAGACTGCCCATCCCTATGTCAGTGACTGACTGCCTATGTCTTGGGCTCCCTGGTCCAAGTCTGGAAAGTCCTGAACTGTGAACACTGGCTTTCCCAACCCCCAGACTGGCCCGGTCCCACTGGCCTGGTGGAGATGGCTGCATGGACTTGGGACAGCCAGGGGGAGGATCGTAACAGAGCTGACTCCTGGTTCCTGAGCCCCCAGGGCTGTGACAGCACGACACCAAGGTCTCATCTTCCAAGCATGTGGGTGCTGCTCCCCAGGGCTGGAGAAGCCCAGCAACATCTGGGATGGCAGAGGACGGGAGGAGGAGGCATCGACTGCACAATCAGAAGCTCATTAACATTTTGATTGCTGCTCAGCTTCCCCGGCGCCTTGGCCTGGACACACACATTCAATCTAGAGACGAAGATTGAGCCAGGGAGAGGAGCAAAGAAAGGGGCAAAACAGACTGATTTTAATGAGGCTAAAAATAGCCGTGTCAATATTCCCTTCTGTTTGGGGAGCCGAGCCGTGCTGTGCGCCTTCCCGGCCTTCTCTCCTCTGGCCTGGGCGAAGGTGCTGGAGGACCAGCTCTCCCTGCCACACTCGGCGGCCTGCCTGGGCTGAGGGCTCCACAGAGCCTCTCTGCATGAGGCTCAGTCAACTTCCTGAGCATCCAGACCCCAGGAAGCCAGAAAGAGGTAGTGGGTGGGGCTTCGATGGAGCAGACGAAGTGGCCAAAAAGGGTCAGGATCCCAGCATTTGCCCAAGGGGGTGCTCGCCAGGGCTGAGGCCAGCAGAACTGGAGGGCAGACTGTCAGTCCCCACCAAGGAGCAGTGCTGAGCGGTCAGCGTGGCTGGCCTGCTGAGGCAAAAGGTCCAGCGGCACGGCACGGCATGCCTGCTCAGATCCAAGAGGGCCCCATCTCTTCCCGCTCAGGTCTCAGCACCATCCCTGCAAGGCTGTACACTGACTCTGGGGCTCCTGCCTCGACCCCCTCCACTGTGGGTTAGGATTCTGGCCCTCCCCACCTACACTGACTCTGGGGCTCCTGCCTCGACCCCCTCCACTGTGGGGCGGGATTCTGCCCCCCCCACCTACACGGACTCTGGGGTTCCTGCCTCGACACCCCCCCCACTGTGGGGCGGGATTCTGGCCCCTCCCCACCCAGCTCACTGTTGGCCTCACCACGTGACAGCTCCTGCTGGATCTATTCATGAAGCTGGTTCATCTCCAGGTAACACCTCTGACCTCTCTGACATGTGACCAGCCACCAATATGTCCTGCACGTGTACCCTGCCTCACATAAACACTTCCTCTGCCCCAGTTACAGCCATCACTCCACTACCACCATCACCACCATCATGTGATAACACCCTCATCATCACCACATCACCACCACCATTGTCAGCACCACCCCTTCACCATTGTGATCCCCATCACCACTAGAGCAGCATCTCCTCACAGGCTTCCATGCTCCTTGCAGGGGAGAACATGCATCAGCCATTGTCCACCTGACACACAGCCTGGCTCACAGCAGATACTGTGAATCTTGGGTGATAAAATAGCCAGGTAGACAAAGGAGTAAGTACTTAAAGGAAGGGATACATAGATGGCTGAATGAATGGGTCACCGGCTGGCGTGTGTGTGTGTGTGTGTGTGTGTGTGTGTGTGTGTGTGTGTGTGTGTGTGTGTGTATGTGTGTATGTGTGTGTGTGTGTATAAGGAGGGAGGAATGGATGAATGAGTCAGTGAATGAGTGAGTGCTGCATAAGGAAGGGCAGATGGAGGGCTGAGTTGCCTCCTCCCACGCCCACACTGCAGACGCTGAGCCTCTTAGCAACAGCAGACTCCACAGTGTCCCCATGGAGCCATGATATTAAAGTCCCCGGAGGCTGCACTATCAATTTCCGGGGGAGACTATCTCTGGAACCATCAGCAGCAGCAGCCAGCCTCCCAATTCCAGCCCTCCACCCTGCCGCAACAGTGGCATGTCCATTCTTAAGTTTCTACAGAGGGAGAAAGCAAACCTCACAAGCCAGCAATGCCTATGGCTGAGCTGGGCAGGTTGGAGAGGCCGAGGGTACACAGGGCAGTTAGCACTGCACCTCCCAGGCTTCTCCGCACTCCGCCCACCCACGTTCCCACAGCTCCATGCTTCTCCACAGGCCAGTGCCTCTGCTCAGAGTCCCTCCACTGGGTCACCCAGAGGTCCCATCCCTACCAAGAAAGCTCCATCCACAGACCATGGAGAGAACTGGCTCACTGAAGCAGACGTAACAGCAGCCCACACCATCACAGTATCTGAGTTCTTCCACCATGAGGTAGGAGACCCCTTGTCATACCACAATCAGTAACACACACCCTCCCACAGCAAAACACATTTCTGGTGCAATGTTGCATCAGAAATGAGATAGCGAACATTAAAAAATGCTTATTCACTACAAAAGTGACCCCATTATGTTACCTCACACACACACACACACACACACACACACACACACACTTTTATGAAAAATTATTGTTTTCTGAAACCAGCTATACCCCTCAGCCCAGCCCAGGAAGCCCTGTGTCTGTCCACCTGCTCATGCTGTGTGTTGCTTTGCTTGATACTGTAAGGCATGATCTGAGCCCTGTAGGACTCCTGAAGGCTCTCCGGATCTTCAGACTCAGAATTACGGTTCTGGCTTGTAGCTGCCCTGCTTAGAGTATCTCCCGGGAAGCAGCTCAGCTCCAGTCCCGACCTCTACTGGCAGGAAGGAAGGCTGGGGGGACTGCAGGGAGACCTTCTCATTGGCCTGAATGACAGAACAAGCCCCAAACCATAGGGCTGAGGAATGGTTGGACTGAGCCTCAATAGAAGCTGGGAACAGAGCAGAGGGTATAGGAGGAGGCAGGTTCTAACATGGGGCTTAGCCAGGTGCAAGGCTAAAGATGAAAGAGAGAAGCAGGAGGGAGCTACAGTCCACGGCCTGGGCAATTAGCTGTCAGGAGGCCAGCAAGACACTCCTTCCCCAGAGCCCAGTGCACACAGGCACAGGGCAGGGTGCTCCTGACAAAGGAAGCTTTCTTCAAGTGAAGAAATTAGTTCCTTAGAAAGAGGCATAATGGCCCTGACTGTCATTAGCACTGAGCAGATGTATGTAGTGATTCTTGCTGCTTGAAGAGGAATTCACATGTCATTTACAGGAATGTGTGGCTGGGCAGGCAGTCCCAGGGACTACCCCAGACCTACCAGGCTGGAGCCAGTAGCCTAAGTCCCTGATTCCTACAAATGCACAGCCCCTCTATACAAGGGTACAGGCCTGCCACCAGCTGATATACACCCCTGCAACAGCAGAACGTCTAGAGGCAGGAACTTCCAGGCCACATCTCTAAGGAGCCCACCTACTGTGCCTGGTCTCATAATCAGGCCTCAGCCCCAGAGAAACAGCTGGCCTGTCATTGTGTGTTTGCAAGGCCTGACACAGGGCAGGGCTGAGGTCCCATTGTTAGAGAGTTTGTCAGCTTTCTGTTGCTATGACAAAATACCTGAGATAAAGAACTAAAGAGGAAGAAAGGTTTCTTTTGGCTCATAGCTGCAAAGGTTACAGCTGGAGGTCACTTGGCCCTGGTGCTTTTGGACTTTGATGGTGTAGTTTGTCACGTGGGAGTGTGTTCAGGAAGCAGAGAGGAGGGCTGGGTTCCTCAGTCTCCCCAATGACCCCTAACTGCTCTTCATGCCATATTGGCTTTTGAAGAACAGTCCAGACCCAAACTTCAGCACTAGGGTATGCAGGGTGAGAGGTGGAGCCCGGGGGTCCAGGGGTCTAGGGTATGGGGGCTGCCGGACAAATAAAGAGGGCCCAGCCCCTGCAGGCCTGCTCATGTGTGTTCGTGTGTGCCCATGTATGTCACGTGTGTGTACGCATGTTGGCCTCAAGGTAGCCTGGAGCCTCAGCTTGTTCTGGGACAGTCCTCTCCTAAAGACTGTGTGCTGGTGAGATGGCTTTGGGGCCTCTATCCCTTTGCACCACCAGGCTGAGAACATGCTGTCTGCAGCTAGAATTGTGTCATTCATTCATAGAAGACACAAGTTCAGACCCACTACGTTCCAGACCAGCAAGGGATCTGGGAATCAGGCTGGGCCCTGGCCTCCCCTCTGTCTCTGTGAGGTCTCTGCCTGCCCTCCTCCCCTGGGCTTTGGCCACACCAAATGGGCCATCCCACCAAGTCCTTCCTCGCCCAGCCATAACCTTTGCAGATGACCAACCAGTCATCTTCCTCCAGGAAACCCCATGTTCCCTTTAAGACCAGAGCAGAAAGTCTTCCACGGCTCCCTGGAATTATCCATTTCTTTATCATATAGAAATTCACCATTTCTATAGCATGATCCTGCATCCCACAAATAGATGTTGACTACCAAGAAACACAGCAGCTCTACTTCAGGTCAGTGGCCTCAGAGGCGAGAGTCCCATCCAGGACCCCGACCTTGGAGAGCAGGTGGGCTGGCTGTCTCCTCTCCCGGCTCCACTGGGCCTCCATCATGTGCACACTGCTCCATAGTGACATCTTGTGGCTCCCACCATTGCAAACAGAGAGAAAGGGCTCTATGTGGGCCAGTGTGCACCCCAGCCTAGCACCCAGTAGGTGCTCAGCAGAGAAAGGAAGAGGGGAGGGGAGGGAAGGAGGGAAAGGATGGAGAGAGGGGCCGTCCCTGACCTGCTTTCTGAGAAACAAGCTTCCCTTCCTCTCCCCTCCCCTCCGTCCCGAGCACTGGCTAGGCTCCCTTGTCCTGAGTCAGCATGCTGTGTGCATGCACCCCTGCGGCTGTGGGTGGTGGTGGTGGGCTGGGACGTTCTCATGCCAAGCAGGCACTTCGCTCTGTCCCCGCCGCCCGCACAGCTCTTGCTGCTACTGAAAATGTCAACTTCTTATCTTGCCAGAATTTTTCCTGACTTGGAGAATTCAATAAAGCAGCTGAGTAACACTTAAAATAATAATGAAGCTCGGTGTTTCTGCAACTCCCGGCTGGCTCTGCGGCCGGGCTGCCTTTCCGCCATGATCAATCTTCATTTTCACACCAGGCCAGACAGCTCTGTGGGGTGAGGCTGGCCCAAAGCCCCAGGGAATTGGCAGGCCACCAGAAGCTTGGGCACTCACCTGCCGCTCTGAGCCCTGATGGGAGGAAGACTCCCAGGCCACCCTTAGAGTCCCTAGACCCCCTCACATACCAGGACCCAGCCCCTACACACTACCCTGCTAGACCCCCTCACACACCAGGACCCAGCCCCTACACACTACCCTGCTAGACCCCCTCACACACCAGGACCCAGCCCTACACACTACCCTGCTAGACCCCCTCACACACCAGGACCCAGCCCTACACACTACCCTGCTAGACCCCCTCACACACCAGGACCCAGCCCTACACACTACCCTGCTAGACCCCCTCACACACCAGGACCCAGCCCCTACACACTACCCTGCTAGACCCCCTCACACACCAGGACCCAGCCCTACACACTACCCTGCTAGACCCCCTCACACACCAGGACCCAGCCCCTACACACTACCCTGCTAGACCCCCTCACACACCAGGACCCAGCCCTACACACTACCCTGCTAGACCCCCTCACACACCAGGACCCAGCCCCTACACACTACCCTGCTAGACCCCCTCACACACCAGGACCCAGCCCTACACACTACCCTGCTAGACCCCCTCACACACCAGGACCCAGCCCCTACACACTACCCTGCTAGACCCCCTCACACACCAGGACCCAGCCCTACACACTACCCTGCTAGACCCCCTCACACACCAGGACCCAGCCCCTACACACTACCCTGCTAGACCCCCTCACACACCAGGACCCAGCCCTACACACTACCCTGCTAGACCCCCTCACACACCAGGACCCAGCCCTACACACTACCCTGCTAGACCCCCTCACACACCAGGACCCAGCCCTACACACTACCCTGCTAGACCCCCTCACACACCAGGACCCAGCCCTACACACTACCCTGCTAGACCCCCTCACACACCAGGACCCAGCCCTACACACTACCCTGCTAGACCCCCTCACACACCAGGACCCAGCCCTGCACACCGCCTCCCAGTACTGCTCTGTCCACCCACTGCTTCCTATCCACTCCTCAAAGTCCAGCTCAGGTCACTAATCTCCCTACTTTTGGACAAAGCAGTTTGTATGAGACATCCAGAGGCTGGCGCAGACAGACATGGAGACCTGTGTGAGATCCAACGAGCTGTAAGCCACAGCTCCCACCCCTTGTCCCTGCCGCTCCTTTCCACTCTTCATGGTCTGAATCCCCTCCAATTAGCCAACAGCCTCTTGTGTGGAGCTCTTCCTGCATCTGTACATTGACTCCCAGGCTAACAAGCGCTAACTAATCTTCCCTCCCCCACCCTGGCCAACATCAGCATGGTCCGTCCCCACTGGCCCACCTCTGGGCACAGTGCAAGATCAGAGCAGAAAGGCCCAGTCTAGAAAGGCTCCAGGCCGGAGTGAGGTGTGGGCTCTTGGTGGGGACCCAAGGTCCCACCCCAGTGGAATGGCAGGCGCTTGAAAACCCTTCAGAGAGGTGCACAAGGTGGCCTGAGTGGGTTTGCATTTTCTGGGAAGAGGGGTGGGAAGGGTCTGCATGGACTAGAAAGGAAATTCAAGGAGAAAACAGGAAGTTGCGGTGTGGCTCGGTTGGTAAGGACGCGGACGGCACACATGAAGCTCTGCCTGATCCCCGGCACCCCATCAACCAGAGGCAGTGGTACATGCCCGTTATCCTAGCACAGACAGTGGAGGTAGGAAGACGAGGAATATACGGTAATCCTTGGCAACACAATGAATCTGAGGCCAGCCTGGGCTACTTGAGACCTGTGTCAGAAAAATATTTTAAAGGTATAAGATATTATAAAAAAAAAAAAAGCTTTTCCTCAGAGTGTTTTAGCCCTAAAGATGAGAGACCCATGTGAACTGTCCACATTCCTGTCCCCAGCCTGGTGCACAGGCTCGACCCAGCCCAGCTTACTACGTACCTGCAGGGAGGACCTGAGGGTGAGTACTGACCCGACCTGACCCCATGGGGCCTACAGGGACCCCCTGATGGCAGGGAAAGAGAGAGAGAGTCTAGGGATATTTTGGAAAGGGGCTTGTCACCACCTATCCATCCCAACCAAACAAACATCACCAGTGAGAGCTGTGAATCAGAAGCCTGGATGCCAGCCATAACTGGAAGCCAACATCTGACTCACTGATCCTACTCCCCAAGACCTAGAATAGAGAACTATGCCTCCCTCTGCCTCTCTACAGTCAGCCTGCCCCGACACTCAGCCTTCATCACTAAGTGATGTTACCAGCTATTACGTGTGTGTGCTGGTCATAGACACTGGTGAGCACTGCCTAATTGGGTCATAATTTTGACAAATGTGTCATTTAGGAGATCCTGAATGCAGAAGGATCTAGAAGCCTCAGGGGAGGACAGTCCCTTCCCTTTGCTCTCTGCCCCGCCCCCCATGTCCCCTGGTCCCTCCCTCCAGCTCCGCCCCTTTCATTATCTTACACCTAGACTTGCCAGGTTGTTCCTGCCCTGGGCTGCCAGCCTGCCCTGGTGGGCACACTGGAGATGATCAGTCAGTGTCTGTGCAGGGAAGATACACTGAAGTAGAGAAGGGAAAGAAAGGCTCAGAAGCCTGTCGTTGAGCACAGAGCTTCAGCTCTAGTTGGGGGCAAGAAGAATTTCCCTTCAAGGGCATCCATAGAGCTGATAAACCTCCCAGGGGAGGGAAGAGAGCCCCCAGGCCTGGCAGGTACCACACACACACACACACACACACACACACACACACGTCACCTCAAAGAATGGCAGAGACAGACAGTAGCCTGCAGCTGTCCAGTCCTTCAGTCAGGAAACAGATGGAGAGGCTGGTAGTCCAAGAGAAGGACCAGACAGGAGGGCAGCCATGAGGAAGCACCCGGACAGGAGGGCAGCCATGAGGAGGCACCCAGACAGGAGGGCAGCCATGAGGAGGCACCCAGACAGGAGGGCAGCCATGAGGAGGCACCCGGACAGGAGGGCAGCCATGAGGAGGCACCCAGACAGGAGGGCAGCCATGAGGAGGCACCTCCCTCCCAGACCACAGGCTCCCCGTCCTGCTCCTATGCGCAGCCCGAGCACCTTCAGTATCCCCCAAGAGAAGCAAGGTGCTGGCAATCCTGGCTCAGCATAGTAAAAGCTCAGCCTAAGGGACATTAGATAAAAGGAACCACTATCCAGTATTATTACCACCATTTTATTGTTGTCATTGTCATTGACAGCATTATTAGCTCTCACCACGGGGAACTCTGCACAGGAGAACACCTGACTAGATAAAAGTAAAACAGGCACTGGCCTGAAATCACAGCTACTTGGGAGGCTGAGGCAGGTGGGTGGCCAGCTCAAGGCCAACCCAGAAAACTTAGTGAAGTCCTATTTCAAAATACAAGTAAAGAAAGGTTAGGTCATAGCTCAGTGGGAGTGCCTGCCTAGCCGGTACCAGGATCTAGGCTCAATACCCAGCTCTGACAAGTAAATTAATATAAAAAATATGAGGGTTGGTGGTTAAGAGCACTGGCTGCTCTTGCAGAGGACCTGGGTTTGATTCCCGGCACCACATGGTGACCATCCATGACTCCAGTTCCACGGAAATCAAGGCCCTTTCTGACCCCTGCAGGCATCGGGACACACGTGCAGGCAGTATACTCATACACGAAAAATGAAAATAAAAAAAAATTTAAAACTAATAAAAAACATAGAAAGGCCAAAGTGCTGGTGGGGAACTCCAGAGTTCCTGACCCTGACAAATCCTGAAGACAGGTACCTTTAAGACCTTCCATGCTACATTGCAGTCAGAGCCAAGGGAGCTTCTACCATGGGGCATGGGTGCCCCATCTAGGGTCCTGGAGAACTGCACGTCTCTGAACACCCTGGCTGACCTACCTCCCTTCTACCACGAGGGCATGGGTGCCCTATGTAGGGTCCTGGAGAACCACACCTCTCTGAACACCCTGGCTGACCTACCTTCCCTCCCTGAAGGGAGTCTTGGCTTCAAGGCAGTGAACTGTGATTACAGACACTGGACACTGCATGGCCTGTCCATTCCTGTGGAATGGTCAGGAGACAGTGTTCTCCAGCCCTCTGGAGAGAGCCAGCTGGTCCAAGGACTGGGCTCTGGAGTCAGAGACCCCTGGGCTGCATTCTGACACCATCTACAAGGTAGGGAGCTGTCTGCATCCTGTGTGCCCTGAGGTGGGGCACGGTGCATGCCCAGAAGCATACAGCGGGCGAAGGCAGGCAGAGCTGATCCTGCCATCCACACACCTCACTCCTACCAAGAGAAACAGGGAAAGTTGCTCTAAAAATACTGCCATGCTGCAGGCTGTGTGGGCAGTTGGTTGCCTCCTTCATTTGCATTTAAGGCTGGAGCTGCTCCAGAGGCGGGGGAGGAGGGACTGTCTGAGAGGGGACAGTTTAGGGGTTCCATTGTCAGTATCCTCCCCCACCTTCAGCAGAGTCTATCTGCTCAACTGAGAGGGGGCTAATAGCATCAGGACCATAGCCCTGGCCCCGACTGCCCTGACTGACACAGGGCGCTGACCAGGGAATCCTCAGGGCAGTTATGATGCGTTTCCCTAGAAGATGAAGATTTACGTGTAGACTGCGCTACCTCACGGGGCTTACCTGATCAAAGCAGTGGGCTACCAGGCCTTTGCAGCAGCCTACTCATGAGCATGCCCCAGGAAGCATGGCCTCCTCAGGCCAGGCTCTGAGCTCCAGCAGTGACCTCTGAGGTCTGCTGCTACAGACACCTGATGAACACCCAGGAAGGCACAGTCCCACACACACATGGAGTGCGACCAGCACTATGGTGTCAGTGTGGGGAGCACTGGGGAAGCGTCCTGAGGAAAACGAGGTTGCCCTGGGCCCCCCCGGGGGTCAGGGACCAGTTACTTGGGCAGGAGGAGGGACAGGAGGACACGAACACCCCTGCCCTGTCTTCACATTGATCCACCCTGAAGGCCAGTTTCAAGCTCCAGCCCATTCCCACCTTCTTCCAAACCTACAGAAGCCATTGAATGACCCACCCAGGGCTCCAGGCCCAGCATTCCTCTGCTACCTGAAAGATAGGAAAATCTGGACTTCCATGATGCCAATGGGTAGCCCATTCTGGGCAGAAGTGACAAGGCCTGGCGAGCAGACCCCAAGGAGACATAGAGATGTCCCCAGACTCAGAGAGTACGTTCTAAGGTGAAATTTGATATGAGGACCAGGAAGGATAAATTCTGTTACACAATTTTATTTCACAGCCTCCCCTGAGCTGAATAGCAATTGCCGATGTGGGGCTTGTGTTATAAATAGAAGAGCTTTCAGGGCGGGAGGCCTAGGGACTGCCTGCCACCCCCTCCTTTGCAGGTGCCTTTCCTTTGTCACCCTGGGCTGCTGCAGTGTGGGACTGAGAGGGAGGCAGTGCCGAGGTGCCGTGCCGCTAAAACCTGTGGCACCAAGTCTACAGGATGCCATCTCCCAGTGACAAGAAGCTCTGCCTTGAAGAACAACCCCCCAAAGAATCCCCTCCTTCCTTTTGCAAACACTAATCGAATTACTAGAATATGCCAGGCAGTATAGGGGAGGGGGGAAGGAGAAGATGAAGTGCAGAAGAGAAAGAGGAGAGAGAATAAGAGAGGGGGAGGGGGAAGAGGAGGAGGGAGAGACGGAGAAAGAGGTAGGGAGGAAGGAGGAGGGGACCCTGGTATCAGAAGGCCTTGGTAGAGGAAGCCAAGGATGTTTCCATGGTTCTTAGTGCTATGATGGGGCCTGGGTATTGTATAGTTGCTGGAGTCAGGGAGAGTACAGACGGACACACTGGAGTGCAGGGACAAGGGACCTGGAGAGCCTGGGGACCGAGCAAGCAAGGGCTCCTGGGTGCGAGAGCCCCTTCAGGAGCAGAGCATCTGGTCACAAAATCAAGAGGTGGGAGGTCACAGAGGACCTTCTTGCCTAATCCAAGGGATGCAGAGCAGTGCTCTGAGCCCCTTGGAGGGGACAGTGACATGGAAATGTTTTAGAAGCACAGTGCAGGCTTCTGGGAAGTAGAAGAAAGTGGGCCACAGGCGAGCTGGGATATGGGAGTAGTTCCGAAATAGCCTGAAACTGCAGCTGCCAGCAACAGAGGCAGAAACGGCCTGTGTTTGTTTGGAATACACTCCGCTGAGCATGTCTGAAGCTGTGTTCCCCCCCAGCCTGGGTAACTGCTCACACCTACCTCTCGTGGCCCACAGGGTACGTGTGCCCTGGACTGTTGGATGGGTCCCGGACCAGGGCCAGTGTCTCAGACTCTGGTTCTCTCTGGCATTACTTTGTGGAGCTCTAAGGGTCAGATACAAAACAGTCCCACCTGTACCCAGGAGTCCAGCTGTGCCCAGCTTGGGCAGCCAGCCCTAGGCTGGGTGCTGGGACTCAGGCTGAGTACCAGCTCTGCCTTAGGAACCTCAGACAGGTCAAAACCTGGAGTTCCTTTTCTCAAGTCCCTATGGCTGCTCTCTCAGACTCTGCAGGGACCCCTGCCCTTGCCATATGACCCTGTCTCTCCTGTAATAGGCTCTCCCTCATCCAGCTGTACCTTCCCCAGCCCCATCCTGCTCTAGACTTGAGCAATACATTCAGTCAACACCCCTGCCCAGGTTTACATGAGAGGCTAACCTTGGAGCCCTGTCTTTCCTGCCCTGAGAAGGAGCCTGATGGAATCCAGGGATTCCATTCAGGGATGAGGCTCTGCTCACAAGCATTAGGAGGCACAAGGACAGATGACAAGTCTCAGATGCTCCAGTGGCCCTCAGAGGCCTGGTGACAAGGAAAGAGAGGCAGTCGCAGGAAGGAGGGGCTTCTATTCTTGACCAGCCCCAGATCACTCACCACCTCCCTGTCTTCAGTCTAGTGTCTGGAGTCTAGTCAGAAGACCAGGACTGTGTATGCACCTCTGAAGTCCTGGCAATGAATCAGGGCCCTTCTCCACATGAAGGGATAAGGTCTGAGAAGGACAAGCCATAGTGTGGGTAACCACAGCAGCCAGACTCTCCTAGCCAACCTTGGGTGCTCAGAGAGCTGTTGGGATCCTATGAGTGCTTAAGGCTTCAGGTATCACCAGAGAGGCACTGGCGAGGGGTTGCAGGGAGGCGGACAGGCCGGGAAGCTGTTTCACAGCCTGTGATTTTCCACCAGCTTGGGAGGAGCCCACTTCACCCCGGCCGCAGCCTGGCCTGGCCCTCCCTGCTGCTCTCCCCCAGCCTTCTCTCTTCTGCCCCTCTCTCTTTCTCTCTCTCTTCCCCTCCTTCTTCCTCCCTCTCCTCTGCCCCTCCCTCTCAGTCTCCTGTGTGAGAGGCTGCCCTCTTACCACAGTGGTTGAGGGCAAAGCCCTCTAGATATGAATGTTCCCAAAGTCCCTAGCATCCACCCCAGACGAGTGTGGCCTAGTCAGAAGGGCCTTCCAGCCCTGGCCTGACTGTACCCTGCTTGAAGCAGTCTCTGTGACATCAGAACTCCTAGATGGCTCCTCTACCGCTGCCCGGTGTGCCCCTCCCTTAAGTAGGTGGCAACTGCATGAGAGAAGCAAAGAGATTTCAGATAGTTAAGGCCTGGCCAGTGTGGCTTTAAGCTGAGCCCAAGGGAGATGGTCCTAAAGGCCTGACTGCAAGTTTCCTAGAAGGATTATGCTCCTTAGCCCTGAGTCTCTCCAGTTGTGGTCCTGGGGTAGAAAGGCCCCCTGACTCCTCCTCACTGCAGCCTGGACGACTTAGCAGAGATGCAGCCCAGCCCCCACAGCTCTGGACTAGAAATGGCAAAGTGACCACTAGGCACATGTTTCATGCTGCATAGCTTCTGATACCCTCTCCCTCCTGCTCTGTTCCCAGTACCCCCAGGGGGCCACGTGGCCTGGTTCACTCACTGTGTGTAAAGGCCACAGACATGCCTCTATCAGGCCTGGCCATCGGAACCCTCCACACAGGCACAGCTGTACGAAGAGAAGCTGCTCAAGTCTGAAGGCTGAAGATCTCCAGATATCTCCAGAGACAGCAACAGTGTGACACACGTGTACACTAACACATTTGTCCCAAGCAAGAGGCATGTGGGATTGTGAGACTGGCGAGTCTGAGATTCGCTGGGCAGGTAGCAGACAGGTGGGTGCTGATGCTACAGTTGCGGGGAAGAGTCACCCCAACTCAAAGAAACCCATCCTGCTCATACAGCCTTCTGCTGGCTGGATGGGGCTCAACTATAGGCAAGAGCATTCTCCTTTGCTTCCTGTCAGCTGATCATGGATATTGAATGCATCTATAAGATTACCATAGCCACACCCACAATCAAGTTTACTGCGGGAGCTGAAGATCATGCCTATCCAGTTCACAGAGGGGAAATGTTGCCATCGAAGACAGTCTGGCTCCCTAGGTAGAGCAGAAGGTCGAGGGACTCCTGCGCGTTTTCCATTACCTAGAAATCTGTTTTCACCATGGACCAGCTCCAACATGTTAGCTCCCACAGGCCATCCACCACGGCCATCGCGGGAGCCTCTGAGGACTGCCCGGCCCCCGGAGGTCCTGTCCCACACATCCAGCTAAGGACTCATGCAGGAAGTTCCGTTTCTTACTCAAAGCCTAGCTGAAGTCAAAAGGCATGTCCTCTGTGAGCCACAGAGTCATGGGCCAGGGAATGGAAACAAAGCAGAAAGGGAAGGTATGGCAGCTAGACTCTAGCTCTGCCCACGAATAGTGTCCAGGCCAAGGATCTTCCCCTCCAACACACACAGGACAGGAGACCAACGGCTCCTTCAAGTTGTCTTGTGACCTTCAGGTGAGATAGCACCAGTGCACCCCTCACATACATACACAAAACAAATAAATGTAATTGGAAAATGTTAATATTGCCAGGCATGGTAGTGCACACATTTAACCCCAACCTTTAATCCCAACACTAGGAAGCCAGAGATCCACAGAGATCTCACAGAGATTCAGGCCAGCCTGGTCTACATAGAGATTTCCAGGCCAGTTGGGGCTACAGCTGTAGATGGGGGCTCTCTAAGCGAGCACCTGTAACTGCCCAGCTGAGCTGTAACTGTGCTGTCTACCCAGCTCCCTCCCTGAAAGGATGTCAGGATGTGGGAAGACCAGAAGATGAGGGTGCTCCAGGCAGGCAGCTCCCTGTCGACAGTCACTGAGGTATGAAGCTGCTCTCTGTTCCCCGAGAAGGGGGCATGGCAGGAGTGAAGTGGACCCCTGTTGTCTGTTCCCCAGAAAGAATGAGCCGCACCCCTGCAGCTCCCATGGCTTGGGAGCCCCTGGTGTCTACATCTATCTCACAATCCCCATAACTGCCCAGGATGTCAGGACCATGACCCCATTCAAAGGTAGGAAACTTGCATAAGGTCCCGCAGCTGACAAGCAGTAGGTGCTGGGGAGCTGCACATGGGGCTTCTGACATCCCAACCTGGTGCCGGCTCTCCAGAGGAGAGCAGAAATGACCTCTGGGCCTAGGCCATCAATGGACTCAGGTCTGGCTAAGCTGGGCACTCCCAGGCTCCTGTCCCCAGCAACCCTGCTGTTTAGATCCACCCAGGAGGGAAGAACAGGGAGGTGGGGAGGTGGCTAGGCACAGGCAGGGCTGCTGTGCACCTAAACAAGGCCTTTCCCACAAGCTATGAGTGATCCTGGAGCAGTGGACACAGCAGAAGGGGCCCCACAGGGAGGCCCCAAACTCTCTCCCCCGCTCAAGTTCCTGCTGTCTAGAACTGCGTTCCCTCCCTCTGCACTTTCCTACACCTCCCCTGTCTCTCAAGCCTGGCTGTTCTTACCAGGTTTACCCCATGCCCTCTTCTGACCATGGAAGTGCAGGAAGCTGTATGGTTTCTGTCTCCTTCCAACCCAGATGCAGCCCATGGGCCCACCCTGCCCCAAGCAAGAAGTGAGTTACCCAGATATTATTGCCATATCAAAAGTCCCAGTACATAGGACCAGAAGGAGCCCAGATAGCCAGGTTCTCAGAGGCTCTATCTCAGGAAGCCCCAAGTTATGATGCAACGCAGGTACTATTTGACCAGGTGGAAAGAGGCGGGCGAGTGGAGAAATAAAGCAGAGCGGCAAGCTTGGAGAAGAGGGCAACACTGCACGCATGGCTGCCCATGCCACTGTGAACACACATGGCTGCCCATCCACTGTGAACACACAAGCACAGCCTGCCTGCTGGGAAGCCTAAGAGGTGGGACCATCAGGGGCCTCACCCAACCCTGCCCCTCCATCAGTGTCCCCCACACTCGGCTCACTCAAGCACTGGCTTCTGAAGTGAGACTTCCTGGAAGCTGTCCAGGGGAATCTGCAGGGCTGTAGCTCTTCCTGAGTTCCATGCTATGCATGGGAACCTTCACAAGCTGCCCGGGGACGTTTGAGTGCCATGGCTACTTCTGAGTCACTCACACTCCCCTGGGCTCATCTCTTGAATGGAATCCTTCCTCGGGCCTGTCAGTCCCTCTGTCTGGTGTGACTAGACATGGATGCTTCTTTATAACCATGCACAAGACAGGGTACTGTGTGTCAGATTTCTCTCTTCCCTGACAGGCAAAGTGATGGGATGGAGGCAAGACCTCTTCCTCTGGACTGGCTGAGGGATCATCCCTGGCGATCTGCCCAGCTTCTGGAAACAACCCACTTACCTTGCTCCACCTGCACGCTGCCCTTCTGCCACCCCTCCCATCGCCCTTTGCACCACCTCTCTTGTGAGGATGTTATAGTGGTATGGGGCCTCTGCGTGGGCCAGGACCATCTCCCACCTCAGGAACCTCAACTTCATCACACTGGAAAGTCCCTTTGACCAGGGGAGGTGACACATGCTCCGAGTCACGGATCAGGAGGTGGGCATCTTTTCTTCAACTCTCCACAGTTGTGATTGGGTTTGCCAATTCCTGACATGAAGAGGGTTTTGAGGAGGAGACTCCACAGCCCCACCCTGCTCCCTCCACCTATTCCACCCCTCAGAACCACCTCCTTTCACCTAGAAGAAAGGTGGTGGAGCACTCTTTCCCAGCTGGTGAGTGGTCTAGGCCTGGCCTCTCAGCCCCTAATCAACACAGGCACAGCACGCAGACTTCTCCAGAACGCTCCAAGCCTTTGGTCCCTCTTCCTGAGTGCTCCCTTCCTCTCCTCCCCCTCCTCCCCCTTTGGTCCCCTCTTCCTGAGTGCTCCCTTCCTCCCCCTCCTCCCCCTTTGGTCCCTCTTCCTGAGTGCTCCCTTCCTCCCCTCCCTCCCCCTTTTGGTCCCCTCTTCCTGAGTGCTCCCTTCCTCCCCTCCCTCCCCCTTTTGGTCCCCTCTTCCTGAGTGCTCCCTTCCTCCCCTCCCTCCCCCTTTTGGTCCCCTCTTCCTGAGTGCTCCCTTCCTCCCCTCCCTCCCCCTTTTGGTCCCCTCTTCCTGAGTGCTCCCTTCCTCCCCTCCCTCCCCCTTTTGGTCCCCTCTTCCTGAGTGCTCCCTTCCTCCCCTCCCTCCCCCTTTTGGTCCCCTCTTCCTGAGTGCTCCCTTCCTCCCCTCCCTCCCCCTTTTGGTCCCCTCTTCCTGAGTGCTCCCTTCCTCCCCTCCCTCCCCCTTTTGGTCCCCTCTTCCTGAGTGCTCCCTTCCTCCCCTCCCTCCCCCTTTTGGTCCCCTCTTCCTGAGTGCTCCCTTCCTCCCCCTCCCTCCCCCTTTGGTCCCCCTTACTGAGTGCTCCCTTCCTTCCTTCCCTCCCTACCCCAGCTCCTCACCCTTAACCTTGTCCCTCAGGATCTGTTTACAGAACAGCCTTTCCAGAACCTTCCAGAATAACCCACTTATCAGCTGGGGAGTACCATCAAGTGTGATAGGGGTAAGTTCTTTGCGCAGTTCTATGGCCCTCTGTCTGTCCCCATACTCACTCCTCCACGTATTCATCACAAACACGAGCACACAAACGTATTTGCAGTTGGAGAAACCAAAGCTCCAGCTGAGGCTTGTCGGGTGCAGAGGAGGGGCAGGAGCAGGGCAGTAGGCTGTCACGTCCTCTCTCAGTAGTATCACTGCGCTGGGACCCCAGAGTCCCTGTCCCTTCCTCTCCAGCCAGGGTACCTGCACCCTTCTGCACTGTGCCAGCCCATGCTTATGTGGATGTGAAGACAAGGTATAGAGTCCCAAATAAAGTGCTCAGAGACAGGAGGGTTCCAGGAACAGGGTCCAGTTTGACCCTTCAGAAGCCCAGGTGTGGTCCAGTTGCAGAAGTCCTGTCCAAGATGGGTCCTGGTGGCTGCTGTCAGGAGCCCAGCTCAGCCCAGGCGCCTGTGGAGGGCCTTCAAGTGCTCTACGTGGCTTTGAGTTTGTTCAACGGCCTAAGGCCACGAATCCTTCTTAGATCCTGAGCACCAAGTAGAGAATTCAGGCATTTCGGGAGCCAGCAGCATGGGAACATCCCTCAGAGGGTAGGAAGGACAGGGTGACCCTGTGACTTCTCTCCCAAATCAAGACATGACCAATAATTAAGCTGGGACCAGAGGCACAAAGGGGACATCTAACAACACTCCACATGTGGCGTCCAGAGACCTGCTCTGTTCTTATGTGGAGTGGAGCTCTTCCCCAGACTGGCTCCCAGAAGAGATGCCTTTGCACAAATATCCATCGAGCTTACAATATGTGTTTGAGATTTGGCACGTGCCTCTGTGAATACAGCCAGAGCCTTCTGCTCCACAGGGTCTTTGGCGGCCAACACCTTCCTACCTGCTTGGATTTATTAAGCATGTTCTCACCTACATCCAGCCACATACCTGACGAGGGGGTCCCTGGACTGCAAGAGCTCAAAGACAAGACGCTTCAGCCCGACTTCTCCTCTCTCCTGTTTTTCACAACTTAAAATTGTGGCATCGTCCCAGGTCATCTAGCAATCAACCGCCACAAACCATTTCTCTTGTGCTTAGTGAGGCTTTTGCAAAATATGTGTCTGTCTGGCAAGGTAAAGGAAATATGGAAAATAAGAGTAAATAAATAAAATAAAGCTACAGCCACCCATCCCCACCCACAGGCAAAAAACAGCCACTGCTACTACTGGAGAGAGGCCCTTCCATTATTTTTAATGCACTTTGTTTCACAGCCTTTTTTTAATATGGTGATGATGTCTTTTTTTCTGCATGGCTAGAAGTGGATCGTATAATATTACCTGTTAGGATCCTGCTTTTTGCTCCCTAGGAGCATTCCCTTGCACACTCCTGGCACACGTTATTTTTTAATGGCTTTAATATTCTCTCAAGTGGATAGACCACCGTTTACTTAAACATCCCCCCACGTTCAAACACTTAGGTTGGTTCTAATTATTTTGCTACAAATATATATTTTCATATTTCAGATGGTTTCTTCGGGACAGCATCCTTGCAATTATCTTGATGGCCTCTGGGACGGTCTTAGAAAGTATGCCGTGGGTTGACAATAGTCTACATGCTCCTGGGGGTCTCTGCCCTCCCCCAGTGCTCCTGTGAGTACACAGCTCACAGCTCCAGGGCACACGTCAGCCATCACTACACTTTAGTGTCTGTCCCCCATGTGCTGAAGACTCGGTGCTTTGTCCAAATGTGTATCTTTATTGCCAGTGAGGGAAGGTGTTTCTCTGTTAGTTTCCTAATTACATCTGTCATTCCTGTGGGTTGGGTCGCCATGTACTTGGGCCAGTAATGTATTTGGGGTTGTGGGTGTTACTTGGGACTTCTTATAAACTCATTACACTCCAGTTATCAGCCCTTAGAACATTCTGCTGGCAGCTCTTCTTCCCAGGAGTTGCATGTCACGTGTCACCCCTCTTCTATTGTGGATGTTCCTGGTTTTCCTGTAATCCTTTCCCTTTGTGAGCTCGTGTTTTTCTTATTGTAAATTACCCTCTCTCTCCTTTTATTTTCAGTTTTGATTACATTTTATTTATTTATTGTATGTGCATGTGTGATGGTCTCAGGACAATTTGCAGGAGTCACTTCTCTCCTTCATGTGGGTTTTGGGGATTGAACTCATATCTTCAGGCCTGTCAGCAAGCCCCTTACACTGCTGAGCCATCTTGCTGGCCCCGCCCCCTTCCTTTTTAAGTCTTGATGCTTTGACCTCTTTGGTTCCAAGTTTCCAGATACTGAGCTGGCCCTCGTGGTTCATAAGGAGTAGTCAGGCCACTATCTGCTTTCATCTCCAGGCTGTAGGAGATGCTCTGACTCAGGCTACTACTCCTACTGAGGGTAGGGGTTTGGAAAGTGGATGGGACCCCAGGATGGAACACTGTAAGTAGAGTGACCTTTCCTAGGGACCTTGTTGTTGAGACATTCTTTCTCCATTTTTACTATAAATCAGGGACTATTTCCCTCCCTAGCCCCAAGGCATTTAGTAACTCTTGTCACAGTGGCACATGCTATTAGCAACTTGTCTCAGCCCTGTGACCAAATGCTGGACACGAAGTGACTTAAGGAGGAAGTTTGTGTTTGGTTTGTGGTTTGAGAGTATAGTCCATCATGGTGGATGGTTACAGCAGTGGGAGCCTAAGGCACAGTCCACATGGTAACGCTCAAGGTCACCATCAGAAACCCACTTTCTCCATCTGGACTCCACGTCCTAAAGGTCCCATGGACAAGCAAAATAGCACCGCCATCTGGGTGCGTTTGGATTCAAACACATGAGACTGTGGCAGTTCACATTCACATAAAAATAGCATCCTACAGTGCAGCATACAGGCAGCCCCCACCCTAGGACAGTGCACAGAGTACAGGCAGAGCCCCCACCCTAGACAGGAGACAGAGTACAGGCAGAGCCCCCACCCTAGACAGGAGACAGAGTACAGTCAGAGACCCCACCGGAGGACAGCGAGCAGACTACAGGCAGAGTACACAACCTAGGACAGTGAGCAGAGTACAGGCAGCCCCTACCCTAGGATAGTGCACAGAGTAGAGGAAGACCCCCTTCCCTAGGACAGTGCAGAGTACAGTGCACAGAGTACAGGCAGAGCCCCCACACTAGACAGGACACAGAGTACAAGCAGAGCCCACACCCTAGGACAGTGCACAGAATACAGGCAGAGCCTCCACCCTAGACAGGACACAGAGTACAGGCAGAGCCCCAACCTAGACAGGACACAGAGAACAGGCAGAGCCCACACCCTAGGACAGTGCACAGAGTACAGGCAGAGCCCCTACCTTAGACAGGACACAGTGTACAGGGAGAGCCCCAACCTAGACAGGACACAGAGTACAGGCAGAGCCCACACCCTAGACAGGACACAGAGTACAGGCAGAGCCCCAAACTACACAGGACACAGAGTACAGGCAGAGCTCCCACCCTAGACAGGACACAGAGTACAGGGAGAGCCCCCAGCCTAGACAAGACACAGAGTACAGGCAGAGCCCCAACCTAGACAGGACACAGAGTACAGGCAGAGCCCACACCCTAGGACACTGCACAGAGTACAGGCAGAGCCCCTACACTAGACAGGACACAGAGTACAGGGAGAGCCCCCAGCCTAGACAGGACACAGAGTACAGGCAGAGCCCCCACCCTAGGACAGTGCACAGAGTACAGGCAGAGCCCCCACCTTAGGACAGTGCACAGAGTAGAGGCAGAGCCCCAACCCTAAAACAATGAACAGAATACAGGCAGAGCCCCAAACCCTAGGACAGTGCACAGAGTACAGGCAAAGCCCCTACTCTAGGACAGTGCACAAAGAACAGGCAGAGCCACCAACATAGGAAAGTGCACAGAGTAGAGGCAGAGCCCTAACCCTAGGAGAGTGCACAGAGTACAGGCAGAGCCCCTACTCTAGGACGATGCACAGAGTACAGGCAGAGCCCCCTACCCTAGGACAGTGCACAGTGTACAGGCAGAGTCCCTACCCTAGGATAGTGCACAGAGTATAGGCAGAGCCCCCACCCTAGGAAAGTGCACAGAGTACAGGCAGAGCCCCTACCCTAGGACATTGCACAGAGTACAGACAGAGCCCCCACCCTAAGAAAGTGCACAGAGTACAGGCAGAGCCCCTACCCTAGGATAGTGCACAGAGTACAGGCAGAGCCCCCATTCTAGGACAGTGCACAGAGTACAGGCAGAGCACCCACCCTAGAACAGTGCACAGAGTAAAGGCAGAGCCCCCACCCTAGGAAAGTGCACAGAGTACAGGCAGAGTCCCTACCCTAGGATAGTGCACAGAGTACAGGCGGAGCCCCCACCCTAGGACAGTGCACAGAGTACAGGCAGAGCCCCCACCCTAGGACAGTGCACAGAGTACAGGCAGAGCCCCCACCCTAGGACAGTGCACAGAGTACAGGCAGAGCCCCACCCTAGGACAATGCACAGAGTACAGGCAGAGCCCCACCCTAAGACAGTGCACAGAGTACAGGTGGGGCCCCTACCCTAGGACAGTGCACAGAGTACAGGTGGGGCCCCTACCCTAGGACAGTGCACAGAGTACAGGTGGAGTCCCTACCCTAGGACAGAGCAGAGTACAGGCAACCCCCACCCTTGGACAGTGCTCACAGTACACACAGCCCCCACCCTAAGACAATGATCCAGTGCTTCAAGTATCAGTGGTCTTCATTTCATGTTGATGTGGTTTTAGCTTTGTTGGGTTTTTTTTTGGGAGCGGTGGTTAAGATGGGGTCCTCCTATAGCCCCAGCTGCCCTGGAACTCAGGAAGCAGGATGGCTTCAATCTCATGGAGATCCACCTGCCTTTGCCTCCTGATACCTGGGATTAAAGATGTGTGCCACCACACCCAGCTTTTCATTGTTTTTGACCTTGGACTCCCTATCTAGTGGAGGATGACTTTGAACTTCTAACCCTCCTGCCCTTACCTCCCAAGTGCTGGGGTTACAGAGCTATGTCACCATCCATAGTCCCAAGCAGTTATGGGATTGAAGTTAGCACTTTGTATGTTAGGCAAGTACTCTAGCGACCAAAACACATCCCCTGCCCCAGTCTCAAAATTGAGGACCACTGCTTTAAGCTAAGCAGAAGATTCCTGGATAATCTACAAAAATGATGCCAAAATTGGTTGGATACTGGTATGTCCAAAGGGTCTTGTTCTCTCTTGAATTTCTTGAAGACACTGTTTAGCAGGGTCACGTACAAAGACTACATATCCCAGCTTCCCTTGCAGCTAGGTATAGCCATGTGATCAACGATTTGCAAGCAGGGAATGGAGGGGCAGCTTAGAGAGCTCAAGGACAGTCAACTCCCGTATCTCTCTCCCCACTGTGGACTAGGAGGTCTGTGCTGGGGTAGCAGTAGCCTTTCTGCTCTGTGGAGAGGCTTTGCAAGTGGAGTTCATACTTGGTGCACTAACATACAGAGCTGGAGTCCCGAAGTTTCTGTGTAGCAGGTCTGCTGAGCCAGGTCTGGCCTGCTGACCCAGGCCCTGTAAGAAGGGAGAAGGGATTTTTCATTTATTTAGTCCTCTGCTGTTTTATGTCAGTATCCTTGCACTGAATCTAACTGCTACAAAAGAAAAGTAGGATATGTTTGCAAAGGTCCCTTATAAAAAAAACATGAAATTAGGAGGATTAAGTAAGAGTAAAATGCCCGGATGATCACCATGCAC
Organism: Rhizomys pruinosus; assembly: GCA_009823505.1. Taxonomy (NCBI): domain Eukaryota; kingdom Metazoa; phylum Chordata; class Mammalia; order Rodentia; family Spalacidae; genus Rhizomys; species Rhizomys pruinosus. Next base: position 274,660 of record VZQC01005560.1, read on the forward strand.
ATCAGGTACTGAGCAGTGAACTCCCTGAGCCTTTGTGAGCCTTCCCTGTGGCAGGCACCAGGCCACACGGCTTACACTCTGTCTCATTCTCTCACCAGGGAGTTGTTCCAGGGCTCCTGTTAGTGTTATGGCAAATGGCATTCTGGCACTGCCTATAACACCATAGTTACCATGCCAGGGAGGAATGGGCCCAGTCCCTGCACTGTATCCACACTAAACAGATGCCAGAGGCCCCACATTTTGTAGACTCCATCAGCCACAGACAAAACTCCCTTCCAGTGGTGGTTTTGCTTCAGTCGACTCTCCTGAGTTTTTCATTGCATTAGCGTAGCAGTGAGGCTGCTTCGGCTCCAGCCGTCACGCTGCCAGTCTAGAATGCAGCTCTAATTCAGTCAGGTGCCTCTTGTGGTGTTTGAGTTGCCACAAGGAACTCAAGAGCCTAAGTGACCTGGCATCACACACCACACCAAATGGCAGAGCTGGGACTCAAAGCCAGGAGAATGGCATATCAGAGGCTGTGCACTGAGAGTCCAGACCAACCTGCTCCCAGCAATGGCATGAATGACGCTAGGAACAGAGTCCCCGCCAGCCCTAGCCTGTCTCTGAGACACCATCATACACTGACCCACTCAGACACAATCCACATTACATACATAAGGAAACCGAGGCTGCAAGAGGTCCAGAGGTGACCCAGGCTACCAGCCAGGCCACCCCAGGCCACCCCAGACCACCAGTCAGACCAGCAGCCAGACCAGCAGCCAGGCAGTGTTGGGCAGACAGAAGAGCGGACTGTGACAGCACGGATCCCCACCACCCCACGCTATGTAGTCACTACATTCTCATCCTAATCTGACCCAGCTGTCGCTCAGCTCTCAGTCCTCACTAACCAACCTGACACTCAGATGTTTGACTAAACCAGAGTCCAGGCACAGCCTGTGTCCTGAAGGCCGCTTGATTCTGGCAAGGACTCCAGTATGAGAAAAGTGTGGGGCCCTTAGTCCCCTCGAGGCCTGAGTGGCAGGACTGTGTCTGCTGAAGAACAAAGGATAAATCCATTTTTCTCTTCCCAGAGCTCAGGAAGAAACTTCTGCCTGGGGTGAACAAGGAAGACAGGAAGGAAGGCCCCCCAAGACAGGAAGGAAGGCCCCCCAAGACAGGAAGGAAGGCCCCCCTAAGACAGGAAGGAAGGCCCCCCTAAGACAGGAAGGAAGGCCCCCCAAGACAGGAAGGAAGGCCCCCCAAGACAGGAAGGAAGGCCC
>VZQC01005560.1:286863-308056 GCA_009823505.1 Rhizomys pruinosus
GAGAGAGAGAAAGAAAAAGAAAGAAAGAAAGAAAGAAAGAAAGAAAGAAAGAAAGAAAGAAAGAAAGAAAGAAAGAAAGAAAGAAAGAAAGAAAGGGAAAGAGAGAGGGAGGGAGGGAAGGAAGGAAGGAAGGAAGGAAGGAAGGAAGGAAGGAAGGAAGGAAGGAAGGAAGGAAGGAAGGAAGGAAGGAAGGGCTAGTGAAAGCAGCAGAATTCTAAGCATCCCTGGGATGGTGGAATGGACAGAAAGAGGGAACATTTGGACTTGAGCAGCCGGCTCTGGATGGGAGTTACTCCTCTGTTTCTGTGTTAAAACCCATGCCCAATGCAACTTACAGAAGGAAGGGTTTATTGGGGCTTATGGTTCCAGAGGGACAAGAGTCCATCATGGCGGGAAGCCTGGCAGCAGGAGCCAAAAGCTGAGAGCTCACACCTTTGCCCAAGCAAAGAGGGCAAACTGGAACTGGGCAAGCCCACGAGCTCTCAACGGCAGCCCCCGGTGCTTGCTCTCTCTTGACTAGGCAAGCCCACGAGCTCTCAATGGCAGCCCCCGTGCTTGCTCCCTCTAGACTAGGCAAGCCCACGAGCTCTCAACGGCAGCCCCCGGTGCTTGCTCCCTCTAGACTAGGCAAGCCCACGAGCTCTCAACGGCAGCCCCCGGTGCTTGCTCCCTCTCGACTAGGCAAGCTACAAGCTCTCAACAGCAGCCCCCGGTGCTTGCTCCCTCCAGCCAGGCTGCATCTCCCAAAGGTTCCATGGATTCTCCCAAACAGCACCCCTGACTGACCAAGTGTTCAAATACATGAACTTATGGAAGACATTCTCATTCAAATCTCCACATCCTGCCTCTCTCAGGAGTCTCATTTAGGCCCCACAGAGCACACTCTTGAGGCCACTCAATCTTGTCCTCTAGGCCCTGAGTGGCAGCCGTCATCTTTGTCCACCTGGACAGACGCGTAACTGCACCTCACACTGAGGGCAAACTAAAGTCCTGAGCCAGATCTTTGTGAATAGGAATTCCAGGACATTACTTTGATTGGTCCAGGCTGGAGTGAGTGCCTGTCTCCACCAATGAGCAATAGGCAGTGGGCAGGGCTGAGCAAGGATCAGCAACTCCCTATGCATGCACAGGGTTGCAGAAGGAAGAAAGAGCAAGATAGCTCAAAGTCTCACATTCTCCATCTTGCCCTCACGGCATCCTTGACAGAAGGAGCTCAGCCTTCTGCTCCCTTGCTCAGCATATGGAACACAGCTGGCAAGTGTGTAAGGTCAGGTTCTATGGCTGGCCGGTGTGGCTGCAGATAATGCATTAGTGCCTGTGTCTGTGAAGATACCAAGCATCCACAGGGGAGAGGTGCTAAAGTTCGACTTACGCCTGCAGTGGGAGAGAATAGTCGGTGGGGCTCAGGGACCTTAGGCAGCGGACCTTGTAAACATCTGCACTGTGAGTACAGCCTACTGCCTACCATGGTCTTGGTCTCCTCACCCAAGCACCCAGATGTACAGGCACAGGCAGGATGGGGCTGGGGGGAGAGAGAGAGGAGTCTTGGCCCACTCCCACTTGGAGCTACTAGTTTTGATCTGGACTTCCCTAAGGGGAAGATGTCCTCCCTCCTGATCAGAAGACAAGCCGTCCAGGAAGAAGACACGTGTGTATCCTGTGAGTCATGTATCTCACAAGCCATGCAAATGACAGTCCTGACGATGCCAGCCTGAAACCCAGCCCAGGTGGCAGATCTCTGCCCCAGGATGCAAAATCAGTGGGTAATCCGGAGTGTCCCCCAGCACCCAGGACTGGGGGGGGGGGGCAGCCTTCGCCATGGATGGAGGACAGCCAGTGAACAAGCCGGTGGTTCCCACTGGCCCTCAGTGTCCTTTCACATTGCTAAAGTCTCACCAAAATTCATCCATTCTTTGACTCAACTGTCTCCCTGCTAGTGCCCGGCCCCTCATATAAATACCTAGAGGGTCGAGGAGCTGGGACACTTTATCATGGCCATGGGAGACCTTGGCAGACTGGGATCTCCTTCCAGGCTTAGCATCAAGGTGAGCCTCATGAGATCTTGCTGAAGATCGCTTCCTTGTCCTGTCTGCCATGGTGTCTGGCCCTGCCATCTGGTTCACACGCTGAGTACTGGGGTATGATTAGAACACTCTGCCCAGGAGGAAGCAACTTTAGCTGTCAAAACCTGGTTGTTTTTTGAACACCTGACAAAGGTCACTCCCTCACCTCCCCAAGGCCTCCTGTGTGACAGGTAGGGACCTGAGGTTGAAGCCACGGCAATACTGAGACAGATTCAGTGGTCTGCCCACCTCTTAAGAGGGGCTCAGCATATCTGCCATCTCTTAGGAGGACTTGGGGCAATAGCTAAGGCTGGAGAGGTGCTGGGAGGAGGTAGAAGGCAAAACATTCCAAGGTACTGTCAACAGACATGAGGTGCTGACGTTCCAATTCCTCCAAACTAGGGCAGAGAAGCGGCCAAATAGTTGGGTGGGTGGGAAATGAGACTTGTGGGGAGCTGGGGAGACAGCTCAGTTGGAAAAGTCTTGCCATGTGGAATGAGAACCCGAGCTTGATCCCGAGAACCCATAAACAAAAGCGGGCATGGAGGTACTTAGCTGTGACCTCAGGGCTGAGGAGGTGGAGACAGGCACACGGACACCTGGGCCTTGCTAGTCGGCCAGCCAGCCCTCCTTATTGGAGAGCTCCAGATCAGAAAACAAGGTAGCCAGTGCCTGGGGAGCAACACTTAAGGTTGATCTCTGAACTCCACGTGCACATGTAGTGGCCGGTACATGATCACACATACATACATGGACATACACATGCACAGGCATAAAAAAGGAGGAGGTAGCATAAACAACCATGTTGGTTCTGCTCCAAATCTGTACCTTCTCTAAGAAAAGTGCATGTCCTCAAGGCCTCTCCACTCCCCCGTCCCCTGATTTGCATTGCCCTAATTTCACACGAGTTTATCCTCTGCTGGGCTCTAAGCACTTGCTCCCACTTCTTGGATTATCCTGTAAGCATATGTGTCTAGCTGTCAAAGCATATATGTCTAGCTTCTGGAAGGCTGATGCTCACCTAGGCAAAAATGAGATGGTGACCGCAGTAGGTAAGATCTGTGCAGCCCAAGTTGGTGAATCAGAAAGACGAGGGGGCTCGTTCCATGTAGCGGACCTTGTCTACCAGCTGGGACGCAATGCAATAAGAGTCAGGGGATCAAGGGCCTGTCATTGAAGTAGTATCTGTAGATAAAACAGTGATGGACAGCTCGCTGCTGTCCACAGCAGGAGTGGGTAGGAGTTTGCACCTTCAGCCTCAGGCAAAGCAGATGGGGGTCACCCTTGATGCTCCAGCCAGACAATGCCTCTGCCATCTTGTTCACCAGCACCTGCCAGTGCTTGCTCTGTGCAGTCACGCTTCCCCAGGAAGCCTCTCAACACCCACATTATTTATGTGACCTGCTACATTTTACACTGGGCCACAGATACACGGGGACAAGACTGTGCCTTATCCCCTCATCCACTGTATTTCCCCCAATAGGAAAAGGATTATCACAGAGTAATCATGTAGCATTGTGAACAATGTTGTCTATTGAATGAGCTTGTTATTGAATGTCAAACAAGAGCTTCGCCATCAATAGCCAAAGTTCAAGGCATGCACCTGTTCCCTCTATGGCCCTGTTGTGCTGCAGACAATTTCTGTTTCCCTTGTCTACAGTGGAGAAGGTGACCATGCCATGGACATCTGTCCTTCTCTTGGCACTGTCCTGAGAAAAACAGGAAGTGACGGATATGTCATAGTGCCACCGAGGCCAGCGGGTATATGAGTGGCCTTTCTCTTCCAAAGCTTGCTGGCATGGGGAACCATTCTGTTTCTCATCCTAAGACATGGACAACTGAGCCCTGCAGAGTGCAGCAGCTTGGACCCCAGGGGCAGCATGAGATCATCATGCAGTGGGACATCAAACCGGTGGCCCAATGGGAGTTGAATCAGCTTGGATAGAGGAGAAAATTTGAAGTTGAATTAGTGGCTAAGATTGGGTTAAAAGCCGAAAATCTGGGGTGAGGACAATTGAAGGAATTGAATTTAGGTCCATTGGAGGACAGAAATCGGATTGAACAGGAGGGACCCAATAGAATGGAATTAAAATAAATTGAATTGGTTTGATTTGTTTTGAATTAAGGAATCACAGGAAAAATTACCGAGTCAAGTTAAGGGTGTGGCTAAGCTGGGGAGAGGCTGGGGGAGGGGACAGAAAGAAGATGGGGAGGCACAGTGAGTTGAGCTGAGCTTCAATAGGAGCTGGTGGCTTGGGTTCTTCATCCCGGGGTCAGGCAAGCCCTCCACCAAGCCCTCCCACCACACACACCCATTTTCCAGCTGGTGTGCTTCGGATCTGGATCTGGTTGTTCAGAGAACGTTTATGAAGTGCCTATCGCATGCAGGAGCTAGAGACTTGGCCCTGCACCCAGAGTGCTCAAACACAAACTCCCATCAATTCTAAGGTCCTGAAGTCAGACCCTGGGGAGTGACAGGGGCCTCAGGTCCTGAGCCTTGGAAAAGGAGGAGCCCACCCTCATGCCCTCCTTTGAGCCATGGTAAGAATCTGGCTTTGAGTCTAGGCCACAGGGATGACAGGATGTGGGGCTTGGGCTCCAAGTCCCCTCTGACCCTCCATTTTCTCATCTGCAGAACGGAACAGTAGGCTTCTTCAGAGCTCTGCCTTGATGGCCCGTGAAGCTACTTTCTTCTCGTTCTTCTCTCATGATTGACAGCTGCTGTGTCCTCCCTGACTGAGCATTTGTTAGTTTCTAGATCTTTCATTTAAGCTCCCAAGACCCTGGAGTTTAAAGAAGCCACTTGGAGGGCTTGTCCATCTCCTTGAGGCTGGTAGCCCCAACATCTCCTTCATATTGGCTCATCTGGATGGCCATGCCTCCTCACACCTCTCCAGCCCTGTCTGCTCCCCCAGGAATGCTCTGATCTGCAGCAGCGGAGCCACCTTCTCTGATGTCTGTGCACCCAGGCTTGGCACTCACAGGCCTCCTCCAAATAGGCTCCTAGTCCCACCCATACCCGTCCCTTCTGTCAGAACTACCTGCCCCATTGTGTCAATGGCTGAGATGACACCTTAAGCCCGGGGCAGAAGGCGGGGCCCACACCTGTCTCACAATAAGGGGCTTCCTCCTGGGACTTTGTCCCCTGTTCTGCTTCTCTTGGCAGCCTTTCAAGAACTGTAGCAGATTGTCTGAGGACACTTCTGAGCGCATAAGCACACTGAGAATTTGCCCACGGCAGCACACGCCATCCATGGTAGCACACGCCATCCGGGAAGATGTGCCAGCTGCCTCTCAGTGTTTTTGTCTTTGTTGTTATTTTTCCTAACTTGTGTCAAGTTCAAGGATTTTTTTTGTCAATTAGTCCAAGAACACCTCAGCTTTATTTTCATGTTTTTAGGGAGCCTTTCACATACACAGGCAACGTCACAAGCGGTGCCTTCTCCCAGAGCATCTCAGCTGCTAGTGCTACTTTTGTTTTGGGGTTTTTTTTTGGGGGGGTGGGTGCATTGTTTGTTCTTTTTCTATTTTACTGGAAACGGAGACTGAAGCAATGGGACCAGGGGGGGCTGCACTGCCCATCCTGAGTGGCAAGGCTTCTCATCCCCCTACGCTCACACTCTGGGAGTGATGCCTGGGTACCAGGACTCTGTTCTGTGGGCCGCAGGGTTGAAGCTCCATGAACACATAGTAGCACCCCATCTCTAGCTGTGACCTTTCCCCTGATCTTAGCCCTGTTGAGCCCAGTTTCCTTATCTTTAAAATAGGAACAAGGGCTGGAGAGGTGCTCAGCAGTTAAGGGCACCAGCCGCTCTTGCAGTGGACCCAAGTGACAGCTAACCACCATTTGTAACTCCAGCTCCAGGGGATCAGATGCCCTCTTCTGGCCTGTCCAGGCATTGGACACACAGGTGCACATGCATACATACAAACAAAACATTCATACACATAAAATATAAATAAAAATTTTAAATATGAACAATAGCTAGCACAGTTGTGATAAGGGAAGATTTGATGCATGGTTTTAAAGAACTGCATCTTGCACAGTATAAGTGGCCATTACTGTTTCTATTATAATGGATCAGACACCAAAAAATTCACACCATTTTTTCCAGATTAACAAACATACCTCTTGAACTGATATTCAAGAAAATTCAGGAAAATCCACATTAAAAAATAAATCACTGTTGGTCTTGTCACCTAAGTTCTCCACAGTGAGACCACCCAAGCTCTCCACAGGGTCAGGTGTGGGTAAGGCCCACCCAAGATCCCCACAGGGTCAGGTGTGGGTAAGGCCCACCCAAGATCCCCACAGGGTCAGGTGTGGGTAAGGCCCACCCAAGATCCCCACAGGGTCAGGTGTGGGTAAGGCCCACCCAAGATCCCCACAGGGTCAGGTGTGGGTAAGGGCCCAGCCAAGCTCCCACAGGGTCAGGTGTGGGTAAGGCCCACCCAAGCTCTCCACAGGGTCAGGTGTGGGTAAGGCCCAGCCAAGCTCTCCACAGGGTCATGTGTGGGTAAGAGGCCACCCAAGCTCTCCACAGGGTCAGGTGTGGGTAAGGCCCAGCCAAGCTCTCCACAGGGTCAGGTGTGGGTAAGGCCCAGCCAAGCTCCCACAGGGTCAGGTGTGGGTAAGGAACCACCCAAGATCCCACAGGGTCAGGTGTGGGTAAGGGCCCAGCCAAGCTCTCCACAGGGGCAGGTGTGGGTAAGGGCCCACCCAAGCTCCCCACAGGGTCAGGTGTGGGTAAGGCCCAGCCAAGCTCCCCACAGGGTCAGGTGTGGGTAAGGAACCACCCAAGCTCTCCACAGGGTCAGGTGTGGGTAAGGCCCAGCCAAGCTCCCCACAGGGTCAGGTGTGGGTAAGGGATTAGTGTGCTGCCCTGGTGGGGCCCTGCCTTAGAGGCCCTTCCTCTTCTTAAAACAATCTGAACTTCACATCCTCCAAGACTCTGTCACAATGTTAGAGAAAGTCAGGAGCTGTTTAATAAAGAAATTAAGCCTTGCCTGTCACGCTGCTGCAGAAGTCTTTTCCAGGCCATGCAGGTGCAGGGAGGCCTTTGGCTTTGGCGGTTTCATCTGACATGAAGAGGATTTTCATTGCAACGCAGCCAAGCCTGTCCATATTTTCTCCCCTGATCCCTGTATTAGTTCTAAACTTAGGAAAGCTGCTCTCTCCTGAGGCATGATGAATATTAAATTCTACTTAATTCTCACTTTTCTGGGCCTTGATTTTTTTTTTAATATACTTAACACTAATCCAGATGGAATTCAGTTCCATGGTGGGAGGATGGTTGTGGGCTGAGTGCTTGTAGGAGAGGGACAACCTCCACCCTTCCTCAGCAGAGCCCACTCCTTCGAGAAACCTGAGCCCCTTGCACATAGCCATCCCTAGCGGGAACCTCATTCCTAAGCCCCATTCCTCGGTCTGTACCTTAACCTGGCTGGAAAGGTGGCACTTCTGCGCACAGTCTGTCCCAGCCGGAGAGGCAGCTACTCTATCCACAGCCTCACCTCAGTATGTTCAGGCCAATCCTGAGTCAAAGAGTTGACGTGGAGGAGGAGAGGGCAGAGAGCCACTACGGAAGGCCTGTAGGCCCTGGGGGTTAGAGGACAGGAAGTGCTGGAAGATGCAGGACCTACACTTTAGGGCACAATCTTCCCACAGGATATGGGGCCAAAGCCTCAGCCTCAACAACCGGGTCCCCAAAGGCAGGTGATGAAGAGGAGGCGGTCCCTGCCATTCACCCTAGCCCTTGGGTTGCTGGAGTCTGGGAGCAGCATTCATCCAAAAGCAGAAGAGAGAACACAGTGGAGGCAGCCAGGGGCACAGCTGGAACTGAGACTATCCTGATGCCAGGTCTCCCCAGGCCAGAGGTAGTGGTCTTGGCATAGGTGATCCAGCAGGCAGGCCTCCAGGTCAGTTTCCGGCTTCCAGAATGAGGTCTTGGCCCTGGAGAAGGCTCCCTAAAAAGGCCCTTAAGTCCTGGGCAGCAGACAGATCCCAGAGGGGAGGCTCCTCATCCCTTGAACTCCACATGTTTATGGGCTGAGAGAAGCTTGCCAGGTGCACAGGGAGCCATGGCCTATTAATTTCCTAGCTAATCACACAGTACATTTGGTAAAGAACGCTGGTGCCTTCCCTCCGCTGGACAACCCTGAGCTGACCCGAAACTCACTCCCAACAGCACATACATGCAGGAGCCTTGGCACTGGGCCAGCTACAGGAGCCACTTTCCCAGGGGCCCCCAACCACAATCCTTGCCTCTTGAGTCCCAGGAGCCTTGTGCAGTGAGTCCCTTAGCACAGTGGGGCTCAGGCAGCACGGTGCCCTGGGAGGTCATGGTCCCAGGTACCTCCAGTCTGCATCCTGCCCTCAAACAGCCATTCTGTAACTTGTGGTCTCATGCCTACATGAGGGTGGCTTTCCTGGAAGCTTCATTACAACTTTCTATTGACACTTCTGGGAAGGAAGATGTTTCTGAGAGTTCTGCTTCTGTCACTCCTTCCTGTATGTGTGCCTATTACCCTGTGTCTGGTGACAGGTGTCGTGCGCATGGCCACTGAGAGTCAGGACCCTTTTACTGGCTGGGAAGGTCTTCTCCAGCATCCCCAGGGAGGACCTCATAGTGGCCATGATGGATACCAAATGGATACAGGAGGAATGGCTGGGTGCAACCTCTCTCAGAGAGCTGACGAGCAGGCAGCAGCCTGCTTCACCTTCTAGCCTGCATGTGGAGGTCCCAGAGCAGTGTGCCATGGCTCATTGGCTTCCCTGTGCCAGAACAGGCCTTGGCCTTTGCCGCAGTGACCTTGATCTTAGTCCTGGTGCAGTTAAAGGATCTAAGGTATACTGCCCAGGGACTAGAACCCAGGATGTGGAAACAAGCCCCTTGTCTCTATCATCCCCGTGAGCCAGGCAGGACAGACCAGTGAACTGAGGCACAAGGACTTCCTGTGCAGAAAAACACCAGGCTGTGCTGAGGAACTCCCGTATGGCCTGTCACATGCCTGGACCTGGGGAATCAGGGATAAGAGGCAGCACCTGCCTTGGGGTCCTCATAGCCTGGGAGAGACACAGGTGCAGGTTCGAGTTCATGGGCCGAGATTAAAGTGTTATGCAGACATGGCAGAGGGCCGGAGGTTGAAGATAACCATGGCAGTGTGTAGATTCAGTGTCATAGTGTGGCTGTGGCCATGGGCTCTTGGTGAATATCTGTGGGTGTTTAAATGAACCGTGGTCCCAGCACTCAAGACACCGAGATGGAGCCCGAGATCCCAGCACTCAATATGCGGAGAAGTAGCTGGTGATCCCAGCACCCAAGTTCTAAGATGGAGCTGGTGATCCCAGCACTCAAGACGCTGAGATGGAGCTGGTGATCCCAGAACTTTTTAGAGAAAAAAAAAAATTAAATAGTACAACAAAAGCAAAAAGACTTGCTCAAAGAACTTACCCAAACAGTAAACTTCTCTGCATCAAAAAAGTTAAAAAATAAATAAATAAAGACTTGGGAAAAAGATATAAGACAGGACTTAACATGTAAGGCAGAATGCATGAGTAGGGGGTTGGTGCATGGATGGGGGGCGGGCATAAATTTGATTAAGAAATATTGTATGAAATGCACAAAAGCTCAATAAAAAATTAAGAAAAAAAGTAAAAAAAATAAAAAAAAAATATACCCCGGGCCCTGATCTCCAGGGCGACCAGGTTCCCGCCAAGGCCCCAGCACCAGGGTGTGCTGGGTGATTCATTTCCTGAATGAATAGATGAGCAGCACAGGAGGGCGCCCTGGAGGCCGTGGCTCTGACGGTCTAGGAGCGGAGCGTATGGGGCTATGCGCCCTGGGTGCAGCCCTTCCCCAGAGCCAGGTGCATCCTTCTTTGGGCAGAACTGAAAGGAACCCAAGCCTTGGATCACCTGCAGAGCACTGAGCCCTTTCCATCTCCGTCTACCTTGATCGCTAACTTCTGGGCCTGCGGCCAGTGTCCCAGCTCTACACGACACCCCAGGGTCCTGGAGCACCGGGTCTATATATCGCACAGGTGCCTAGAGTGGTACAGGTCGGCTTCCCATGGTCTCTGAGCCCTGTTTCCCCTCTGCAAGGAGCCACATGGAGCTGACCACATTCTGTGGGTTCTCTCGTCCTCGGGGCTGCAGCTCCCGGCCCACTGCACCCAGGAGGCCAGTGGGAACAGGGAGAGCAAAGAGCCACCAGTGAGCAGAGGCTTGAAGTTTAGCGGGCACTGGAGATGGCACCAAACCAAAGCTCCACTTCCCTCCCTGAGTGCCAAGTGCAGGGTCAGCAAATTCCCCTGTTCCTGGAGACCAGGATCTAATCCAGAGCCTCTAGGACCTCATGCACGACCCTCATCTCTAAGCTGGGGCTGCTTGTACTGCAGGAAGCCCCCATCACCTCCACCAGCATCGAACTTGCCTGAAGCCTAGTCCCACAGGGCTTCCAAAGAGACAGCCAGGTCTAGGGCACAATGGATAACCAGGCTGCAATGGATGTGGAGTGGGCGCTGGCTCTGGAAGGGTAGGAGGCTGGCTTGAGACAGCCATGGGAACCCTGAGCTGAGAGCTGGCTGCCCAAGGAGGCGAATGCAAAGGCCCTGACGCAGGAAGAATATGGGGAGGTTTTCTGGACAGGTCAGGACAGCGTGAAGTCTCAAGGGCAGACATTACCACCAATACCACACTGGCCAGCCACATCCAGGACTCCACAGGACTGCCAGTTTCCTGACCTCCAGCTCAGGCTTGGAGGCTCCCATCCCTCTTGAGGACAGTAGGGGCTTTCTCCACTGAAGTGTCTTAGTGAACCTCTTCTGCTCAAAGCCCCTCCATGGCTCTCACGGACTTGGTGTCATGAACTACCCAGCATGCTTTCTGGCCTCCTGCTCTGACAGCCCACGTTGGGCCTACACTGTCCTTCATCAGCACCTGTGGCCAGACTATGCCCTTGGTATGCTCTCAATCTGGCTCACCTTTCCCTGCTTTTCTCTCTCTCTCTCTCTCTCTCTCTCTCTCTCTCTCTCTCTCTCTCTGTGTGTGTGCAGGTACGCACTTGGGGTGCAAGGCAGAAGTCACCCTCCTGTGTCTTCCTCGGTCTTGATCCATGTTGTTTTTGAGACAGTGCTTCCCATTGTTCTCGCTGAAGCTCGCAGGTCAGTGAGGCTGCCTGGCTGGTTGAGCCCCAGGGCTTCACCTGTGTCTGCTAGAGAAGAATGCAGGGATCACACACAAGCCCCCCACGCACCCAGCTTTCCATGTGGGCTCCGTATCTGACACAGGTCTTTACACTTTCACTTAGCATGCTCGGCCATCTCCCCATACCCTTCGTCTCCTTCAGTGTGTCACCCAAGCTTATGTCCCCTGAGAGCCTCCCTCCCTCTCCTGGTCAGCTTAGACACTATCACGGGACCCACCTGTCACCTTCCCATTCCCAGAGAAACTGTCACAGCCAATATTCCTTCCCTCGTGAGACTACCTTTGTGGGTCATTGCCACACCCTGGGCTAGGTACCCCTAGGGTAGGTATCACCCACCATGTCTCTCCATAGAGTCCTCGGGCCTCTCACACTGGCCATGTGTGAGGCATAGAGCTCTCAGTGAGCTGCAGGAAGGATGCTCACAGTCAACAGATATTATTTAACAAGAAAGGTGAGGCTGATTCAGGGTTCCAGCTAGGAAAGACATCCAATGGAAAATGGATGTCTGCCCAGCAGCACATAGAGGGGCCCTAGGGGGGTGAGACACTGGGTGATTCAAACTGCTTCCTGTTCTTCCCTTTACTCCCCAGGCTTTGAACTGAACACACTGATCAAAACCCACCACGGCTCTGGCAAGCAGGAAGTGCTGCCATAAGTACCTCTGAGTGGAGTCAGGAAGGCAAACAGCAAGGGGAACTGTGCATAAGCACCAGATCTGGCTGATCGGCAGCACTGCCACGGTGGGTGAGCCAACCACATCGCTGCTCCTAGTGACCCATGAGTGGCTGCAAAGGGTCTCCACACCAATGAGGGGATCACAGACAACCAAGCAAGGGGCTGGAGTGCTCTGTACAGTGATGCACAGGTGTGGAGACATGGAGAGGACGCAGATGGACACAGACATGGAGAGGGTGCAGATGGACACAGGGAGAAGTGTCAGACAAGTGCATGGGCAAGAACACACACCCACCTCCTGGGTCTAAGGTTAGACCATCCAACAACAGTGCCACCCTGGCCACAGTCAACAGCCTAGCACCCAAATAGCGTTTTCTAGAACCATCTCCAGTGAATGGAAGCAAGGCTCCTTGGTACATGGATGAGAATGGGCTGGGACAGGAGGCGTGCAAGGTGAGTCTGGGTTACTGGACTGTAAATGAGTGATATAGAGGCAGTCATGGCTGGAGTCCAAAAGAGAAATGTGGAGTTTATCCTGATAAAATGCATGACCGCATGGATGGATGGATGGAAGGAAGGAAGGAAGGAAGGAAGGAAGGAAGGAAGGAAGGAAGGAAGGAAGGGAGAGGGAGGGAGGGACAGACGGACGGACGGAAGGACAGATGGAGGGACTGGTTCTAGAAATTTCTAGATCTTTCATGCAGACATTCCACCCTTCGAGACATGAAATATAACATCCACTGCTCAAGTATGGGCCGTGCATACAGTAGAAAGCAGGTGGGAAGAACGACCCAGAAAAGACACTGACAACTGCCACCCTGGCCAGGTGACCCAGGTCAGCATCCTCAGGGAAAGGCCATGTGGACAGGAGGTGAGATGAGGCTCTTACTCCTACAGGCTCTTCCCAGAGATGCAGCTGACAGACTTGAGTCCCAAAAGAGAGCTGATAGCTAGCAGCAAAGGAAATGGGACAGGCTCCACCCAGAGGAGCCTGGGCCCAAGACATGGGGGGAAGTCACTGCGACAGAGGCAGTGGAAGGAGGACAGAGCTCACTGACAGCACGCGTCAGTGAGTCACACTTCTAAGGCTCATACCAGAGCCACACATATGCAGGGAATGGGGAGGGCTCCCAGGAACGCTGCATACTGTCTTTGAGACTTCTCTGTCAATCTAAAGCTGGGCTACCAGAAAAGAGTGTGTTTTAACCCACAATGAATTACATAAACTAAGTAAGAATGGCAAGCCAGAACCCAATGTCTAGCATCCCCGAGATGCCTGAGATCCCACAGTACAGGAGCCCAGGGATTGTCTGATGTCTCTGGCTGACAAGTTCTTGTGGTTGTGGCAACAGCATCTCTGGTTGTGTTAAGAGAAGCACAGAGACTAGAGCATGGGATCTGGTGCATGCCTCCAGAGAGTAGCTTGCTGAGTGCCTCCCAGCACGTGAAGCTGAGGGACGGCGTGTTCGACTCAATGCTATGGTGCCAAGTCTGGACCGCCACCCCCGTACCTGTCTTCTCTGCAGATGTGTCTGGGGACAGGTGATTTTGTGATCTCAAGAGACACGTGTGAGGCCAGAGAGAAAGTTTTTCTGGTATAAATTGTTGAGTGTCCTTGTCAATAATCCACAAAAATCCCTTCAGACCCAGCCTAGAATAAACACAGAAGTGAGTGACTGGGTTAGCGACCAAGGGAGAATGAGTGGGAGAATGAGCCAGCCTCTCATCTCGAGCCCAGCCTGCCCTGCGTTCCTGTCTGGACTCATGTCTTCCAGCTGTGTGGCCGTAGGAAGTCTCCAGACGTCTTGGGAACTGTTTCCCCACACATGACAGGGCTGAGCAGGGCCATTGGATGCTCACAGCCTGCACACCCTCCTGGTGTGCTGGGACATCTGTAAGAGAACCCCCCTGATGCCCAGGTCCACAGCACCAGCAAGCCCAGGGGATGCAAGATGACCTGCTGAAAACATGCTTCTCTTGAGAGGAAAGATTATTTGCAGGAAAGAGCAGCCACTTGGGTCAGGGGACAAACTTCAGTGCTGCTCTTGGCTGTGTCACCAACAGCTATGAGCTCAGCACATCCTTCCTCCTGTGGCCTCGGGGTCCTGATCTATGAATGGAGTGGAGTGTGACCACCCCAAGCTTGTCCTGCAATGGTCACAGTGGCATCTCCTCTGTCTGCTGCTCACACTGTCACGTCAGGGCTAAGGCTAGAGCGCCACCTGCCCCTACTTCCCTTCCCAGCCCCGTCCTCCTCCTCCTCCTGAAAGTACCACTTAGGAGCTGAGATGTCCCCTGCTCCCCCAATAGCACCACTCCAGGATGAGGCAGCCCTAGGGCAGAAGAGCCAACCCTCAGGCCCCACAGGAATTGTCAGGGAGACCAGAATGGGCCTTGCATTCCCACTGGACATGAGCTGAGAGCCATGCTTCCCCAACTGGGGCTTCTTATGGACAAGCACTCCTGGGTAGGAGTTTGGACCCCAGTGTGCCATGGAGTCAGGTGCAGACAACGAATGCCACAGCTGAGGACCCCAGAGTGGCCCACCTGACCCCTCTGAACAAACCTGGCCCACTCAGTGCATACCTAGAGTCTCAGGACAGACACGACAGACCCAGCCCCTCTCTTCTCTATCCCCAAACAAGGCTGGCGTATGGGCTTTCTATTGGCTCCACATTTTACATGCTGCCCCCAGCCACAAGCCAGCTAGTCTCCAATGGAAGAAGGAAAAGGGTTCTACAGGAGCGCCTTACGTCACCAGGAGCTTATAGTGAATAGTGTCTCCCAGAAGCCAGTCTGCTTAGAAATGTAAGGTGAAGCCGGGCGTGGTGATGCATGCCTTTAATCCTAGCACTTGGGAGGCAGAGGCAGGCGAATCTTTATGAGTTCAAGGCCAGCCTGGTCTACAGAGTGAGTTCCAGGACAGCTGGGACTACAGGGAGACCCTGTCTCAAAAAGACCAAAAAAAAACTAAAAAAACTAAAAAGAAATGTAAGGTGAAATAAGCCCTTCCCTCTCAAGTTGTTTTTGTTCAGTGCTTTATCACAGCGACAGAAAAGCAAATAAAAACAAGATCGTTGCATTTCTGATTAGTTAAGGGGCTTGGAAGGAGGTCACACTGAATCTAGGGTGCACCTGAATCCAATGGCTGACACCCTTATAGGAGAAATCACAGCAGCACAGGCTCAGAGACACAGGGAAGTCACGGCAAAGGAAGCGCCTGGAGTGGGGCTTGGTGGAAAGGCTAAGGCTTCAGGCTGGATTCCCGGTACCTTAAAACCAGGCAGGAAAGTCAGAGGCCGCAATCCTAATGTGCAGCCATCTATGTGAATGCCCCCAACTCGGTGACTGATAACTAACTGCTCAAGAGACGTCACAGATACAGCCTCCTTTCTGCGCCAGGAGTTGGGGAATCCACAGGCTAGCCAGATACAGCTTCCTTCCCGAGCCAGGAGTCAGGGTGTCCACAGACTAGGCCCCGCCTTTAGCACCACACACAGAAGAATCACTTAAAATATAAAAATAACACTTTTATGGTTATTAAGGTAATAAGCATTGACTGCAGAAAACATCAAATAAAGAGCAGAGATGATACCTAAAGGACTGAGGACATGAAGGAAAAGTGCTGACGAGCTTGTCCCGGAGCTGTTAGCATGCTGGTAAACAGGATGTTAAGCTTCGAGTTATTCTCTCTCAGAGCTGGCAGCCAAGTGAACAGAAGTTTCACGGAATGGCCCCGTTTGGACTCACAGCCCGGGGTCCGCATTCCCATGCAATAAGGTACTCCACAGGCATCTCTCCGAACTGTGACTGCAATCCACCTGCCTCACTGCTGCCAAAGCCCATCCTGTGGATGGGGCCGACCTCCATCAGGCCACCTGCTGCTATGGACAGGGCTTTGTGCTACATGGAGACTAGTGACACACAGAGCCTGCACCTCAAGAAGAGGTCATCCATGATTTAAGGTGTGCTGGATGGCTTTAGTGTCAACTCGACACACCTGGGTTGAGGGAGCCTCAGCTGGGGAATTGTCCCATTGCCCTGGCCTGTGGCCATGTCTGTGCTATTTTCTTGATTGTTGGGTTATGTGGGAGGGCCCAGGACACTGTAGGCAGTGCCACCCCTGGGCAGGTGATCCTGTATTGTATAAGAAACCAGGCTGAGCATGGGCCAGAGGAGCAAGCCAGTAAGCAGCGTTCCTCTATGGTGTGTGCTCCAGCTCCTGCCTCTAGGTTCCTGCCATGAGTTCCTACCCTGGGGTCCCTCAGTGATGAACTGTGAACTGGGAGATGTGAGCCAAATAAACCCTTTTCTCCCCAGGTTGGATTTGGTCAGAATGTTTTGCCACAGAAATTGAAGGCAAAGTAGAACAAAGGTATTCCCCAAATTCACAGTCATGCCCTTGTAAGAGGAATAACAATGATCTGGGCCCAGAGACACAGACGACCACGGGAAAGCAGGTGAGGGCTGAGCAGTGGCTCAGTTGGAGAGCACTTACTCATCATGCGGAGACTTGGGTTTAATTTCCAGCACCGCAAAACAAGAGGGATATCTGCACATGAGCTACGCAGGACTGAGCCCATTGGTATTCAATCACTGGTGGGGAAGGAGCTCATGAGGCCCCTCCCCTAGCTGAAGAGCAGCTGATGGTCCTAGGAAAGGGGGGGGGCATTTTCTTCAGTGCTGTGGCCACTGCTAAGCTGCCCATGCTCCAGCAACCCCACACCCATGCTCACGCAGACAACCCTGATTAAAATCAATGAGTTGTTAAAAACAGACATGGTGGTAGGAGGGGTGCTTGTTGAGAAGGAATCCAGAGGGAGTGGGAGGGAGACAAGAGTTGGTGATGAGGGATAAATGGGATCAGAACCATTAATATGTGCATGAAACAGCCAAAGAATAACTTTTATTTATTTAAGCCAATAGGCTGATATGAAACCCACCTGCTCACCTGATGGTTCTCCATCGGTTGTTCCCTGGAAGTGCTGCCCTGACTGTGAGCATCTTCAAGTCCCCAGCAACACATGGCCAACTTGCCTTCCATGAAACATTAAGTCCCCACCCACCCAGCTCAGGGCTGTCTCCACTCATCAGAGCCTGTGCCCCATTCAGCCTGAGCAACCAGAAGCAGACTCCATGTGCCTCTCCCTTCCTCCCATGGGACTGAAGGCTCTTGGCCTCTTGGTATTCTTTGATCTGATGTCACTCAGAGACCTTGCTGTGTGGAAGCAGAGAAACAGGAGAAAAGTGGCCCAGATGGAAACACACAGGGTTCCTCTCAGAAAGAGGTGCACAGTGCGTATTCCCTTACAGACACCTGCTGGTACACACACACACACACACAGGCACATACACACACACACATACACACACATGTGAATGCATACAGAAGTGACCAGGGTGGAACCACATGGGGTTCCTTCTCAGAGAGAGGTGCACAGTGCATATTCACACACACATATATGTGCTCATGTCCCCACTCACACACACATGTGAATGCACATTCCACACCTGCTCATGTCCCCACTCACACACACATGTGAATGCACATTCCACACCTGCTCATGTCCCCACTCACACACACATGTGAATGCACATTCCACACCTGCTCATGTCCCCACTCACACACACATGTGAATGCACATTCCACACCTGCTCATGTCCCCACACACACACATGTGAACGCACATTCCACACCTGCTCATGTCCCCACTCACACACATGTGAATGCACATTCCACACCTGCTCATGTCCCCACTCACACACACATGTGAACGCACATTCCACACCTGCTCATGTCCCCACTCACACACATGTGAATGCACATTCCACACCTGCTCATGTCCCCACTCACACACATGTGAACGCACATTCCACACCTGCTCATGTCCCCACTCACACACATGTGAATGCACATTCCACACCTGCTCATGTCCCCACTCACACACATGTGAATGCACATTCCACACCTGCTCATGTCCCCACTCACACACATGTGAACGCACATTCCACACCTGCTCATGTCCCCACTCACACACATGTGAATGCACATTCCACACCTGCTCATGTCCCCACTCACACACATGTGAACGCACATTCCACACCTGCTCATGTCCCCACACACACACATGTGAATGCACATTCCACACCTGCTCATGTCCCCACTCACACACACATGTGAATGCACATTCCACACCTGCTCATGTCCCCACTCACACACATGTGAATACACATTCCACACCTGCTCATGTCCCCCACTCACACACACATGTGAACACACATTCCACACCTGCTCATGTCCCCACTCACACACAATGACAGGTGAAGTCAGGAACTGAATAGGACACGGTGGCATGCGTTAACCAACAGAGGATGACCAGGCCATCTGTGAGCCCAAAGCATACAGCACAGACAATGGAGGCCCACACCTGCATGGAGCCTGAGTTCCTATCTCATCCATGTGCAGAGGAGTCCTGCCATTCGAATTCTCATCACAGTGAGGAAACTGAGGCACAGAAAGGCAGGAAGTTATATAATTTAGGCCCTATACAGTGGGAGGTGGGATGAGGCCAAGAGCTCTGTGAGTGAGGTGTCCTGTCCGTGCCTCAGTTTCCCTCAGGAGAGCCATCAGAGTCCTTCACTGTCCATCTCACCATCAAGAGTCTTCATCAGGTTAGTGGAGAAGGAAGGGTTTTAGATGGGGACATAGGACAAGCGTCACCCACTGTCATTTTCTCTTTCTGCTCCCTTGAACAGTGAGGAGTTCTGTGCAATAAATACAAGAACAGGGACAATAGCTGGCCTGAGAAAAGAGCAGGGCCAAGAGCTGACCTGAGAGAAGAGCAGGGATGAGAGCTGACCTGAGAGAAGAGCAGGGACGAGAGCTGACCTGAGACAAGAGCAGGGACGAGAGCTGACCTGAGAGAAGAGCAGGGCCAAGAGCTGACCTGAGAGAAGAGCAGGGACGAGAGCTGACCTGAGAGAAGAGCAGGGACGAGAGCTGACCTGAGACAAGAGCAGTGCTCTTCAAGGATCTCACAGGGTCACCCTCGAGGACATCCCCAGCCCCCTAGGATGGAGATGGAATGTTCCGGCCTCTTAGGAAGTGACCCATGGGTGACCATGGACACAATGGCCTCTGACAATGAGCACAGGAAGCTGACTATGCAGAAGGGGATGAGAGGTGCCATGTGTTGGTCAAGCTTCTGGAAATTAAGAAGCAGGGAGGGGAAGACAGTATGGGTGCCAGGGAAGAACAGCGACTTCTAAGGAGAAACAACCCGGTGACAGGGAGTCTCTCATCAGAAATCACAGATGCTGCTGGAAAGAAAGGTCAACATTTTTCAAATAGTGAAAGCAAAGAGCTTTCACCCAGGAATTGTATATACATCACCCAGCATCGTGTATCCAACACCCAGAATTGTGTATCCATCACCCAGCATCATGTATCCAGCACCCAGCATCATATATCCAGCACCCAGCATTGTGTATCTAGCACCCAGCATCGTGTATCCAGCACCCAACATCGTATACCCAACACCGAGCATCGTATATCCATGAACCAGCATAGTACATCCAGCACCCAGCATCACATATCCAGCACCCATAAGCATATATCCAGCACCCAACATCGAGTATCCAGCACCCAGCATTGTGTATCCAGCACCCAGCATCATGTATCCAGCACCCAGCATCATATATCCAGCACCCAGCATCATATATCCATCACCCAGCATCATATATCCATTCCACAGCATTGTATATCCAGCACCCACCATCATATATCCAGGGCCCAGCATCATGTATCCAGCACCCACCATCATATATGCAGCACCCAGCATCATATATCCAGCACCCAGCATTGTGTATCCAGCACCCAGCATCGTGTATCCAGAACCCAACATCATATATCCAGCACCCAGAATTGTATATCCATTACCCAGCATAGTACATCCAGCACCCAGCATCATATATCCATCACCCAGCATCATATATCCATTCCACAGCATTGTATATCCAGCACCCACCATCATATATTCAGCACCCAGCATCAGGTATCCAGCACCCACCATCGTATATGCAGCACCCACCATCATATATCCAGCAGAAAGGAAAGGAAATGAAAATATTCTCAGGAGGAGGAAAACTAAGAGAATTTGTCACGAGGTCCTTGAGGAACAGGTCATAGGATCTCTCCAACCAGAATTGAAAGAGGGGCTGGGAGATGCCTTGGCAAGTAAAGGCACCTGCCACCAACCCTGTAAATCTGAGTTCAACCCCTAGAACCCACATGGTGGAGGGAAAGGCTCTATCTTTCCTGCCCGTTGTTGTCCTCTGACCTCCATACACATGCCATGGTACACACACACACACACACACACACACACACACACACATACACGCACACACACTAAATAAGATGTAATTTAAAATCCAGGTATAAATATATTTTGCTTAAGTGCATAGCCTAAGGGGACTTTAGTATTATATTTGGTTCTGAATAGAGAATAATCCTTTTCACAGTTCCTATGTCTATTAGTCAATTAAAGAAGGCACTTTTACTGGTTTTATAAGAGATTACCTCTATAATAGTTGTCTCCAATTTACAGTTAGAGGACGACATCATCATCATATTTTCCTTGTTCTATGGGTGGGGGAGGTAAGAAAGTCTCTTATATTAAAACCTCTGCAGCACCTAGAAGGTAAGTTTCGTTAGGACTCGTTATACATAGTTGTTACAAGTAGGATCCACAGAGGGGTTTGATGTTTGTAGCAATCTGAGGCTTTTCTTCCTTTCAATGTTCAGATGGGCCAACCTTTCTGTTGGCACTTTCTGGTACATCCTAAATGGATTATTCTACCAAGGAGATATTGGCCAGGGGATCCAAGCCCCCGCAAAAGGTAAACGCTCCTTGCCTCTAAACTGGGATACCTGCAAGAAGAGAGGCAATAGGCCCTGCTGCCGAAGACCTGACGTTAACATGGGAAAGATGTATTGAGACCACACATGCAAGTGTACAGATGGTCTCTGGAATACCAGAGAGTGTTACCAAAGGCCACTAAACCAATAAAGCAAATATGGATCTCCTTGAGTCAAGCAAGACTCCTCTGTCAGCACCAGCTACACCTCACCTGCCTGGAAATACTGTGCAGCAGAGGCAGCCATATGCCTGTATATCCCAAATCTAATTGGCTATTGGCTCTCTCCTTGGAGGAATAACCCACGGCTGATGCCACAAGCTTACA
>VZQC01005560.1:308610-361946 GCA_009823505.1 Rhizomys pruinosus
AGATGCAGGACAGTTATGGCAGAATGCATGATCTGGGATGGGGTGGGGTGGGATGGGGGGAAGGGAAGGGGAAATATGCCTGAACTGAATTGGAAAATGATGTATGAAATACACAAAGCATCAATAAAAAATAAAAAATAAAAAAATAAAATCCAGGTATAGTGGCACACACCTTTAATCCCAGCACTTGGGAGGCGGAGGCAGGCAGAGCTCTGTGAGTTCAAGGCCAGCCTGGTCTACATAGTGAATTGCAGCTGGAGCTACAGCAAGACCTGTCTAAAAGAAAAAAATATTCATAAAGGAGGGAATAAAAGGAACAGTGGAGCATCAAGAAGAAAGAACAGAAAGCAGAAGAATGCAGCTAAGTCTACAGCTTTTCATTCTCATACTTCCTGTGCATGAATACTATAAAACTGTTAAGGATCTAGGTCAATGCATAGAAATACGTTAAACTATTAATTATAAGTAAAGGGCTGTAAATGAGCATTTAAAAAAGCAAGTTTCTTGCCCTCACTCAAGCCAATAATATGTTGGCATCAACAGACTGTGGAAAGGTGGGTATGTACAACACCCACTTGCGAGCACTGATATCGAGACACACTCGAAAATAGCCTAGAGAGATCAAAAGTGAAGTTCTCTATGTGGTCTGCTCAAGGACCCTCAGGACCACAGGAAAGGGAGTGAGCAAACAGAATGAACAAAACACAAGACTAGCGTGGCAGTTGTAACATGCCAAGAACTGTTAGCCAGGCCTGGTGGCAAATACCACAATGCCCCAAATGGGAAGTGAGGCGGGAAGACGGTGAGTTTGAAGCCAGCCTGGGCTATAATGTGAGACTCTGCCTCTGCCTCAACATAAAAATTTACACTAAATATTAATTGCGTAAACACACCTGTTGAAAACAGGGTGACAGACTAGAGTAAGGAATACGCTCCAACCAAGAGCCTATAAGAATCTCACTTCAAGAATACAGATTAGTTGAAAGGAAAATATGTAAACATTAATCACATGATTGTTTATATTACTATCACATGAAGTAGGAGAGAGAGAGAAATGACAAAACGTCAGTTCATCAAAAGATATGGCATTATAAATGTATATGCACCAAACAACACAGGCACAAATTACATAAGTATAGAATCGAAAAGAGAAACAATGTAATCCCTATGTACAGTTGGAAGCTTCAGAACTCAAGATCCAATGATATCCACAGAGTCCTCCACCCTACAGCAGCAGAATACGCATTCCTTGTGAGGCCCGCTGAACAAACACCAAGACAGAACATGTCCTGGGTCAGAAACAAAACCTCAACAAATTAAAAATCATTGGCATCAGTGTATATCTTCAGTACCAAGAAATCCAACTAGAAGTTGATCACTGAAAAACAACAGGAAGGTCTTCAGACACCTAGAAAGTACTGAATCCATGAGTCAGGAAGGAAGTTGCAGGGAATTTTTTAAAAAATACATTGAGCCAAGTAAAAATGGAAACATATACATCAAAATGTGTGGGATAGAGTTAAAGCAATGCTCAGAGGAACTCTTAAAGCACTAAATGCCTGGCTTAGAAAAGAGGAAATGTCTCAAGTGAAGAATCTAAGTTCTTGCTGCAAAAAGGAGTAAATATGCCCACAGCAAGAAGAGGAAAAAATAAAAAGCTGAAGTCGATGAAGTCGGAAACGGAAAAACAACCAAGCAAAATCAATAAAGCAAAAAGCTGGCTCTTTGGAAAATAATCAATAAAATTGATAGTGCCTCACATGGTAAAGAACTCTTCCCCAGCCCCCACTCCTGCTTGCCTTACTATTTCAGGGGAGCCCATCCTCACAGCACAACAAACCTTCGGCACCAGAGTACCTGAGTGCATTATGTCACTGAGGCACTGGAAAATCTCCCAGCCATGGGCAAAGGTGTAAGCCGAGAGGCAGGATCTGCTGCTTTGCTCCAGAGCGCCCAGCCACAGGAAGCAAGCTGAGCATTGATGGAAGACAGAATGCTCAGTCTCTGGCCCACACACTCAGTAGAAGGTGTGGGGCATGAGGCTTTGTGTCCTCCCTGGGGGTATCCACCTCACTCAGGCTGGGGCATGATTGAGACATACATCTTGGTGAGGTCTGGGCTGGGAAAGTGATCATGGCCATTGTCAGCCAGTTGACCACGATATCCATCCTGCCCGTGTCTACAAAGTTGGTAAGTATGGGAACCCTGACTTTGCGCAAGGTCTTGCAGGCACTAGAGTCCACTATGGGTTGAATCTCTGCACTATACTGTGAACAAATCAAAGTAATCTGACATCACAGATCTCCAAAGTCCTCATCTGAGTGCTGGAAATAGTGAGAGCAAGGCCCTACCTCACAGGCCTGCACTGAGAAGGTGGAACAACCCAGGCACATGGCCAACCATGCCAGGAAGACCTGGACATGCAGACAGGTCATGTGAGTCCATGTCGTGGTTGTTGCTGATGCCAGTGTGGTTGATGACAATGATGTCATTGGCAATATATCATTTGTGATATCACTAATCTCAATGTGGTTGATGATAACATCATTGATATTGATGTTGCTAACAATGATGTCACTGATGATATCATTACTGATGGCACCCTTGATGTTGCTGAAGATGATGTCATTAATGTTGATGGTGTGTCCTTGCCTTGCTGATGGTCATTTACAATGATGATGGTGTTGTCGATATTACTGATATTATCGATGTTGCTGATGATGATGTCATTAATGCCATATGTTATGTTGTTGATGATGCCTTTGATGTTGATGACAACACCATTCTTGACATTGATGATGATGTCATTGTTCCTGATGATGATGTTACTGATGTTAATGATGACAATGTCATTGATGGTGATAATGATGTTTTACTGTCATTCATTGGTCTCGTGTTGCCTGAAATTTGATGCCAATCCTCTCCTAAGCAGCCATTTCAGTGAGTCCCAAGCCCATTCTCTTAGACATCATATCTGGAATGCCTCACAGACTTCCTCTACTACAGGGCAGTTCAGTACCTGTTTCCTGTTTTAGTCAGATTTTTTGCTGCTGTGACAAAAAAAAAAAAAAAAAAAAACAAAGAGGAAGAAACGTTTGTCTTGGTTCATGGTTTCGGGGTCCTCGTCCAAGCCAGCTGAGTCCACTGGCTTGGATCCAAGGAGACAGGGAGCAGGATGGTGGCAGGAGCAAGTAGCAGAGGCTGCTCACCTCATGACAGAGCACAGACAGAAAGGTGCCAAGAACATGATGCCCTTCCCAGGCTGCCCCAGGGTCACACTTCCTCCAGCCAGGCTCCACCCCCTGAAGTTCCCACCATGTCTCAAAATAGCACCTCCAGCCGGGGACTAAGTATCCAACACATGTGCTGATGGGGGACTCGAGATCCAACAATGACAGTGCCCATCTCCTGGGCTCCTGGAGCTGGGCAGGTTCCCCTCACACAGAGTGTGAGGCTGGGTACTGGGCCCACACACATAGCCTTAAACCTAGGAAGTCTAGAAGACAGTCTATGAGATCAGGACAGAGGGAATGAGCGGCTGCGTGGGCTAAGAGCTTGACAAAGTTACACAACAGGAACCAGTTAGCATTACTGAACGAATGGCATGAAAGAAGCAGTTCTGTGCTAGGCTCCTTCCAACCAGGGTTTTTATTAACTGTGTGGCCTCAGGCCTCAGTTTCTTCATCTGCAAAATGGAAATAATGTTATCACTTACTCATAGGACCATGATGAGGCCAGAATTCAAATGACTAAGGCCCAGATACACAGTCATAGACGGGGCCTGGTCACTAACATGGGGTAACATCACTGACAGCCCTGGTGCAAAGTGTAACTGTCCCTCTGGTGGCTCCATGACCTCAAACGACCTGACTGGCCCCTCTCTATTTTTCTTGCCTTGTCTGTGAGATTACCATTCCCTGCCCCAAGGATGGTAAGATTGCTAGGTAACCCTTGGAGCACAAGTTGGAAGGTGAGTTCCTTGCCAATTCATTGTCACAATTATTTGAGAGCTCTGACCTCAGGCCTTCTACAGTCTGAACACCAGGAGAAGTGGGCAGCAGGCCGCAGGTTGCAGAAGGGAGTCCTCCAATCCTGTCCCGCTCTGGCCTGCCACGCAGCACCAATATGCACCAGGATGCAGAAGGGAGCCCTCCATTCCTGTCCACACAGCACCAAGATGCACCAGGATACAGAAGGGAGCCCTCCAGTCCTGTCCACACAGCACCAAGATGCACCAGGATACAGAAGGGAGCCCTCCAGTCCTGTCCACATAGCACCAAGATGCTCCATCCTCCCCATCCTGGTCCCTCTTTCTCCATTTTCTTTTGATTAACAGTTTTAATAAACAAGCCCTTCCCTGCTTCCCAGCAAACAGGGGAGGAATGTGCTCCTTGCAGGAGCTTATGAAAACCAGCTCCCCCTCCTTCAAAAGCTTGGAGCCCCTAGGAAGACTAAATAGGGCCCCAAGTGGGTGGAAATGGGGAAGGCCTGACCTCCCTCAGGCTGGCATATCTCACTTGAAGAACAGCTTTCTTCGCACCAGGATTCAAGATCAGCCAGAGACGCCCTCTGTAGACACCCACCACCAGCTTGATGACCAGAAAGCCTCACAAGGCACTATTACCCTATCCTGTTGGGAGTGCGGGGAGCTGAGAGCTGGCACATTTCACAGACAACTCCACATCGTCACCAGAAATACCCAGGTTGCTGATGAACACTGTGGACTCCAACCTGAATTATTGACTCCTGCCAGGATCCTTCAGTCCTCTCCAAAGTCATCTTGGGCTCTAGCCTGTTCACACACTGAGCCCTGATCCTGCTCACACACTGAGCACTGATCCTGCTCACACATGGAGCCCTGACCCTGCTCACACACTGAGCCCTGACCTTGCTCACACACTGAACCCTGACCCTGCTCCCACTCTGAGCCCTGATCCTGGTCACATTCTGAGCCGTGATCCTGCACACACACTGAGCCCTGATCCTGCTCACACATGGAGCCCTGACCCTGCTCACACAATGAGCCCTGATCCTGCTCACACACTGAGCCCTGATCCTAGTCACACACTGAGCCCTGACCCTGCTCACACACTGAGCCCTGATCCTGCTCACACTCTGAGCCCTTATCCTGCTCACACACTAGATCCCTGACCCTGCTCACACACTGAGCCCTGATCCTGGTCACACACTGAGCCCTGACCCTGCTCCCACTCTGAGCCCTGATCCTGCTCACACTCTGAGCCCTGACCCTGCTCACACTCTGAGCCCTGACCCTGCTCACACGCTGAGCCCTGATCCTGCTCACACGCTGAGCCCTGATCCTGCCCACACTCTGAGCCCTGACCCTGCTCACACACTGAGCCCTGATCCTGGTCACACTATAAGCCCTGACCCTGCTCACACACTGATCCCTGATCCTGCTCACACTCTGAGCCCTGACCCTGCTCACACTCTGAGCCCTGATCCTGCTCACACACTGAGCCCTGACCCTGCTCCCACTCTGAGCCCTGATCCTGCTCACACTCTGAGCCCTGACCCTGCTCACACTCTGAGCCCTGATCCTGCTCACACGCTGAGCCCTGATCCTGCCCACACTCTGAGCCCTGACCCTGCTCACACACTGAGCCCTGATCCTGGTCACACACTAAGCCCTGACCCTGCTCACACACTGAGCCCTGATCCTGCTCACACTCTGAGCCCTGACCCTGTTCACACTCTGAGCCCTGATCCTGCTCACACACTGACCCCTGATCCTGCTCACACTCTAAGCCCTGACACTGCTCACACACTGAGCCCTGATCCTGCTCACACTCTGAGCCCTGACCCTGCTCACACTCTGAGCCCTGATCCTGCTCACACACTGAGCCCTGATCCTGGTCACACTCTAAGCCCTGACACTGCTCACACACTGAGCCCTGATCCTGCTCACACTCTGAGCCCTTATCCTGCTCACACTCTGAGCCCTGACCCTGCTCACACACTGAGCCTTGATCCTGGTCACAGACTGAACCCTGATCATGTTCACACTCTGAGCCTGATCCTGCTCTCACACTGAGCCCTGATCCTGGTCACACTCTGAGCCCTGATCCTGCTCACACACTGAGCCCTGATCCTGCTTACACTCTGAACCCTGATCATAGTCACACTCTGAGCCCTGACCCTGCTCACACTCTGAGCCCTGATCCTGCTCACACACTGAGCCCTGATCCTTCTCATACACTGAGGCCTGATCCTGATCACACACTGAGCCCTGATCCTACTCACACTCTGAACCCTGATCCTAGTCACACTCTGAGCCCTGACCCTGCTCACACACTGAGCCCTGACACTGCTCACACACTGAGCCCTGACACTGCTCACAAACTGAGCCCTGACCCTACTCACACTCTGAGCCCTTATTCTGCTCCCACTCTGAGCCCTGACCCTGCTCACACACTGAGCCCTGACCCTGCTCACACACTGAGCCCTGATCCTGCCCACACTCTGAGCCCTGACTCTGCTCACACACTGAGTCCTGATCCTGTTCACACTCTAAGCCCTGACCCTGCTCACACACTGAGCCCTGATCCTGCTCACACTCTGGGCCCTTATCCTGCTCACACTCTGAGCCCTGACCCTGCTCACACTCTGAGTCCTGATCCTGCTCACACTCTGAGCCCTGACCCTGCTCACACTCTGAGCCCTGATCCTGCTCACACACTGAGCCCTGATCCTGTTCACACTCTAAGCCCTGACCCTGCTCACACACTGAGCCCTGATTCTGCTCACACTCTGGGCCCTTATCCTGCTCACACTCTGAGCCCTGACCCTGCTCACACTCTGAGTCCTGATCCTGCTCACACACTGAGCCCTGATCCTGCACACACACTGAGCCCTGATCCTGCTCACACTCTGAGCTCTGACCCTGGTCACACTCTGAGCCCTGACCCTGCTCACACACTGAGCCTTGATCCTGCTCACGCATTGAATCTTGATCCTAGCTATAGTTTAAACCCACTCTTGTCTAGACTGAGCACTGACCCCAACTTTGAGGGTAATTTCTACCCCTTGACTATCACAAGAACATGCTCATAGCAGGCTGAGGGAATGTGGGCAGGTGGAGCCCTTTCCTCCATGGCCACAACACAGGTTGCAACATCTATAAGAGGCAAGCTTAGGGCCTCTTGGTCAAGGTCAGACCACAGCCATTCTCCAGTCCATGGGAAGGAACCACTCACCCTAACCTCTCTGAATTCACCGAAGCTTCCCTTCCCTACTGCCCAGCATTAACACCCCATGGTCTGAGTCAAATTTACTAGGGAACGAGGTTCTGCCCTGGGGATGGATGCCACAAGGAGTCCCATAATGGGCTCAGGTTCTAGTGCTGCCAGCCGATCTGCACTCAGCACCTCAGGATCCAGCCCTGACCCTACAGGGAGCCCCCAGGAAGCCTTATTCCTAGCCTCACTGCCTAAAATTCAGGGTCCAAGACAGAACGGATCTTGGGAGCTAGCTTGCTATCCCACCATGAGGCAGGAGGTCTTCAGGCTGCCTTCATCTTCAAATGGATTCATTGGCCTCCGCTCTCACTATGTCTAGGGACAGCTATGAGGACAAGCTGAGTGAGACATGGAGGACCAGACATGATGCCCAACGTCCTATCCTGTAGAGGCTCAGCACATGAAGGCTGGGGGTCGACCCACTGTCCCTCTGGTCCCTCCTGCACCCTGTGCCCAGGTCCCTACCACTCTGTGTAGGTGGTCTAGGAGCAGATAGACAGTGTGGCTCTGGCTGTCAATCTGAAGAGATCCTTGGGCCTAAGATGCCATGACTTTGTGTGACACTAACACATCTCCAACTAAGTTAAGACATGGTGGCCAGTGCCAACTCCACACAGTGCATGGAGAGTCCTGCCAGCCTCTCTTGACTCAGAGTGACTTCTGTGTCTTCCAAGGCATGTGGCAGTTTCTTCTGCTGCTGCTGGCTAGCCCGTGTGGCCTGTATGAGGTGACATCTGTGTGCTTCATTGTTCTCTCCTCTCTCTCTGGGCATATGAAGCACCATATATACACAAAGAAACCATCCATTTCTTTTAAATTTTCCAGTTAAGTGAAATACAGATTTTTTTTAATTTTTTTTATTAATTTTATTTATTTCTGTATGTGTATGAATGTACTGCCTGCATGCAAGTCTGTGCACCCATGTCATGCAATGCCGCAGAGGTCAGAAGAGGGTCTCGGATTCCCCTGGAGCTGGAGTTCTCCTGGAATTAGGGTTTCTTTTTTTTTTTTCTTTTTTCTTTTTTTTTTTATTGATGCTTTGTGCATTTCATACATCATTTTCCAATTCAGTTCAGGCATATCTCCCCTTCCCTTCCCCCCACGCCCACCCCAACTGAGATCATGCATTCTGCCATGACCGTCCTGCATATCTCTCTCAGTTTTTTTTCCCATTTTTTAGCTATAAGTGATAATCCATGAGTACAAGCATCCTTCATGTAAAACCAATTTGCAGGCTGTTGTGCCCCAACCCCCACAGCCCAAGGGGCCCACCTCCAGTGGGGGTGACAGGTTGTTTGTTCAATCAAGTTGATAAATGCGTGTCCAGACTACATTGCTGTGTAGTTTCACCATTCACCCCAATCGCATCCCTTACATTCTACCATGCCCCCTCTTCGCACATTGTTCCTAGGCTTAGAAAGGGCACAGGTGGATGAGAGCAAAACATCCACTATCTCTGGAGCGTTGACTAGGACTTGCGTCAATTTCTGGTTGTTTCCTTCATGGGCTGCATGGTTTGTCCAGGCCGTAACCTTCGTCTCCTACTAATGAAGCACACAAAAAAATTACGATATAACGGTATTTACGCAGCACTAATGGTTATGTTAGGTTATTTGGCATCAGACAATATGTTTTGATGATATGTTAATCCAATGATATGTCCACGCTTTTCTTTAAATATGACAAGTTCTTACTGTAGCTTATAACATCTCTACCACCGTTAGAGGATGTAAGTTTTGGCATAGCCATGGGTTCTTCCTCCCAAGGAGAGCGCCAATAGCCAATTAGATTGGGCTTATACCAGCACATGGCTCGCCTCCTGCTCGCACAGTATTTCCAGGCAGGTGATGGGTGGGGTGTACGCTGGTTGCTGATGGTGGAGACGCGTCTTGCTTGACTCAGGGAGAACCCGATTGCTTTATTGGTTTAGTGGCCTTGGTAACACTCTCTGGCATCCAGAGCCATCTGTCACACTTGCATGTGCGTTTAATACATCCTCTCCCACTCCGTTCAACTCAGGTCTTTCGGCAGCAGAGACTTATCGCCTCTCCTCCTGCAGGTATTCCCAACTTAGAGGCACGGGAGCCCTTTACCTTTGTGGGGCCAACATCCCCCTGGTATAGAACAATCCATTGCTGATGTCAGAGCTACTGCATTAATATCTTTGCCTAAGTGCATAGCCCAAGGACTTTAGTATCTATTTGGATCTTGAACCGCAGTATAATCCTTTTCACAGTTTCTTTATGTCTTATTAGTCAATAAAGAAGGCATAGTTTTTACCGTTTATAAGAGCATTACCTCTATAATAGTTTGTCTCAATATTTACAGTTGGAGAACTACGATAATCATTCGTCACTTATTTCTCCTTGTTCTATGGGGGGAAGGCAAGAAAGGAAGTCTCTCATTCAAACCTTTGTGGCACATAGAAGGTTAAGTTTCATTAGGACTCCATTATAAATAGTTGTTACATGTAGGATCCACAGAGGGCTTCAATGTTTATGGCAATCTGACGGCTTTCCTTCCTTTCAATGTTCAGACGGGTCAACCTTTCAAGTTGCCACTTTTTGGTACACCTACTCAATCAAAGTGTATCTTTTCTTTTCTCGAACGTTAAGGTTGGTGCATTTTCGTTCTGTTTGGAAACAAAACACATATCTTTTCTTCCGTAGTTAGTTTTAAGATTGAATTGCCAGGTTTTTGACGAAAAGGTTTCCTGTCTCGTCGTACCCCCCATCTTTTAACCCATGAGGTCTCCTAGAAGACAGTTGTATTAATACATGTAACTATAGGTGTGGAATCAAGGACACAAGATTTCATCAAATTACCGCATGTTGTTTTGGGTGGCTATGATATGATTAATTTGGGAAGCAAACTTAATTTTTAAGTTAAATCATCTTAGAGAGAGAATGCTACAAGGTGTGATTATGCAACAGAGAAATTATAGAGAACCATTTGTATGTGCCACTCCCATATAGAGAACATTTGCTATGTGGCCAATCCCAAAGTCATTCAACTCTTTTACAAAACGAAAATATTCCAGAATCCTCAGAGGTTTATACTTTGGAAACAGTACACCAACCTAATTTTTTATTATGAAATATAAAGAGAGGGGAAATTTTTAATTTAGAATATAATGAATTATTGAGAATAATAAGGAGAAATATCTAAAGATTTGTAATGAGGATGATTGAGAATATAAGAGTATTATGAATTACTAACAGATGACACTATAAATAAGACATTAATCATAGGAAAACATCAATGATGAAGCAATTTGTTTGTAAAGTGAGAAAGTCAGAGGAAAATTTAATTCCTGCATATAGAATTCTTTTGTCATTTTTTTAATTTGTTTTAAAATTTTTATTTTCGTCTATGTGTATGAAGTACTGTTGCTGTATTGAGGTCTGTGCACCCAGTGTGCAATGCGCGGAGGTCAGAAGAGGGGCGTTGGATCCCCTGGAAGCTTGAGTAAATGGTTGTTTGTTCTGACATGTGGGTGTGGGGATCAAACCCCGGTCACTTACAAGAGCAGTCGGCGCTCTTAACCACTAGGCCATCTCTCCAGCCCCTGTCATTTTTTTTTTTTTTTTTTTGAGAGAAGGCGTCTTCCCTGAGCAGCCCCAGATGCTGGAACTCACTATGTAGAACAGCCTGGCCTTGAACTCACATGAACGGCTCCTGCCTTCTTGCTTATGAAAAAAAGGCATGCGCCACCCAGCCCCGCTATATATATTCTAAGATATATCATAACTCATGAGGGAGGCATATAAGATATAGACTTCATTTGTATGAATACTTATTATTGTGAAAAACTGAACATGAAAATCAAACTATTCAACCAACTTTCTATTACATTTCAGAAAAAGGATTCAAGTATTTACATTATTCACCAGATTAGCAAAAGTGCAACTAATCATCTAGCATAACACAGTATTCTAAACTGATCTTTTTTTCAGAATTATCTTCCTAAGAACAGCCATGCTGTAGAGTCAACCCTTTCCACCTGCAATGCTCTAATTCACATTCTCATATAGAGGCCAACTCATTTTCCTGGTATTTTTCTGGAAACATTCCATGGCTTTCTTTTCTCTAGCAGCTATCCACTTGAAACTGGGGGAGCTGTAACTATTGGACTTTCTCAGGGGTTAGGTAAAGCAGGAACTGTGTTTCCTATCCTGAGTCAGTGACGTTGGGCAGTTTGTCAAGCATAGCTAGCTCCCATCCTCAGTGTCCACTGTTTCCTATACATTTTAGCAGCAAAGCTAATACAGAAACTTCATTATTTTTATTACATCGTATGAGTGTTCTGCCTGTTGTCTCTACGTGCGCCTGTGTCGTGGGATGCCCTCAGAGGTCAGAACTGGGTTTTGGAAGCCCTGACACTGGAGTACAGAAGTTGTTAGCTGCTATCTGGGTGACGGGAATCATACCCCAGTTCTCTTCAAGGCTGTCAGTACAAACCACGAGCGAACTCTCCAGCTCCAAGCAAAGCTAATTATAACACCAAATTATTCAGAGATAATATTTTACTTAACTGTTAAGTGTAAACATTTTAAAAACTATCAAAAAATGAGGATTACCATATAAATGGCTTCTTTTAAATATATTTCAATCAGCGATTGAGAAAGGGCTTAGTTTAAGAGAGTCTGGTTGTTCTTGCAGAGAAACTCGGGTTTGATTCCCAGCGATTAACACAGGACTATACTGCAGAACTCCATTCATAAGACTAGGCTATCTCTGACCCGTATCATTCACACAACAAGTTGCACATTACCATACATGATCAAACAAACATACAGCCGAATAAACATAAATAAAATAAAATACTAAAAAATAAACAAATATACTTCAAACAAATAATGTTCTGAGGCTAAACCACAATGCTTAGATAGGATTAAGTGAATATGGTTGAAGTAAAACACTTCACTCTGTGATTTAATTCACATTTTCAGACTACTGGTGCCCTTCTATGTAACATGTGTTAGAATGTATTTCTGGAAATAGGGCCTTTTATGTTCATCAAAGATTAACTATGTAATATGCAGAGCAGTCCAATTTCCTCTGCCCACATCAGCATTCTTTACACAACTTTGGAGCATACTGATATTACATCCAAGAAGCAGAATAGCCAGTATACCATTTCATAAATTATCATGTATTTAGAGTATCACACAATACTATTGAAGAGGTAATGAAATAATAAACTTGGTTTGCATTTCTAAGATATGTTTTCCACTTAAGGCTGAAAATATGTTTAATTTACTTCAACTTGAAGAACTATATTTTCAGAGGGATTATAGAACGGGGTTCCCTCAATGGAAGACAAAACCGGAAGGAAGGAAGGAGGACAGGAAGAAGGAAGGAGAAGGAAGGAAGGAAGAGAATTTGAGCTCTAAGTACTTGAGCAATATGGACACTTGACGCAATTATTAATTTTAAATTTCTGTCTCTGGGTTCCTGATCATTTTATCCACTCTTGCAATCACTGACCTTGGTCATACAATCTCTGTTAATGTAAGCAATCTGAGCACCAGACCTTATGGTAAGGAATCTGAGTATCAGACCTTATGCATCTCTCCTAAAACACAGCAATGAGCTGAAGGTCTATGGTTGCATTAAGTACAATAACCTGACCACAAGCTCTTAATGTTAAAACATTTTCTCACAAATTAAAAACTCTTCTGAAAGGAAAAAAAAAATGTTTCTTGAGTTGACCATGTGTCAGTTCTGTGAAACAATCTAAGAAAACAATCACGATCATATATGGTCTTGAAAGTTTACGTCACTGGTGGCCAAGACTTCCATCTCACGGGTAGGAAAAAAATTCAAGAAATCTATGGCAGTGATGGTAGGAAGGTTACCTGTGCTTCTGTCAATGTTGTCTTTACCACAGTCTCTGAAAAAAAAAAAAAAACTGAAGGACCCAAACTTCTTCCTGACTGCAGTGGAATTTACTAGTTGTATTCATTCCAAAACAAATCTATGAGGAAATGGCTCTTAGATCCATTAGGGTTTTACAAATTTTCTGACAAACTTGGAGATTCTAAGACCAAAATTTATGCTTGTTTTCAGTTAGGTATATTTCAAAATTATAATGCTTTTATGACCATCCACATCCTGTTGATTTTTGTTAATTATATAAATGTTGTATTTGATAATGTTTAGTATACCATAACTTTCATAAATAGAACAGTATTTTAAGTGGATATATTATAGCTTCTCTATTCAGAATTTGAGTAAAATACCTTCCACACCAATGAGTCTGTCAATGCATCATCAATAAAGAAAATATGTGTATTGCGGGAAACATTATCAGGGCAGCTTCTTGAAAAAAACATTTCAATGGTATAAAACATATGAGAAGCTCTATATATTAATAGGAATATGTTTATTTCTTCTAAGAACTTATTTTTTTCATTTTTTTTATTTATTTTTAAGGGATTTACAATCAATGACTCAGTTTTTGCAGATAACAATGATGTTACACAGTATGTCATAAAATTAAGTACATTGGTGCATTTTGCAAGTATCTATGTCCAATTAATCTGAGACATCAAGGTTCCCATAGTACCAGTTGGAGAAACTTGTATGCACAGTGCATGTTGATCAATCAGGTGTCCAGATATATTTTTTTCCTATTTTTATTTGAGTCTCATGATTCAACCCTATCTCTCCACAGCCCTTACAATCTACCACGCCTCCTCTCTCCGCAATTTGTTCCCTGGGCTTTGAGAACAGGGGGCACAAGTGGGTGAGAAGAAAACAGTCTAATATCTTTGCGTCGTCATTTTGGACTCGGTCTTTCAGTTTGTTTCCCTTCACGGATTGACAGCTTTCCAGTGATACCCTTTCAGTCATACTAACAGAGCTTCAAGCTATTGGATGTAAGGCATTTAAAGCATTTAAAGCAGTACACTATTATTATGCAAGCTAAAGCTGTGAGCATACATAGTACAGATGCTTGGATGGTATGTAATCCGCAAACTTGTGGTTTCTTCTACAAAGGGTGACAAGTTCTTATTGTGGCTTATACATATCCTAACCACTAGAGACATAAGCTTGTGGCATTCCACGTGAGTTAGTCTCTCCAGGAGAGAGCTATAGCCAAATAGTTTTGGGTATAATATCGACACTTGGCTGCCACTGTTGCACAGATCTCCGTGCTGTTGAGGTGTAGCTGACTATTTTCGGAGGAGTTTTGTTATGTCTCAGGGAGACCAATATTTTGCTGTAATGCTTGTAGTGGCCTTTGGTAAGTTCCTCTAGCATTTCATGAGGCCAGTTG
Source organism: Rhizomys pruinosus (assembly GCA_009823505.1). Classification (NCBI taxonomy): domain Eukaryota; kingdom Metazoa; phylum Chordata; class Mammalia; order Rodentia; family Spalacidae; genus Rhizomys; species Rhizomys pruinosus. The sequence goes on from VZQC01005560.1 coordinate 323,155, forward strand.
TACTGCTAGCAGTGACGTCTCAAACATTTTTTCATGCTTACACCAGGTCTTCGACAACAGGGATCTACTTGCCTTTCTCCTGCATATATCCCCATTTTATAGGCAAAAGGCCTTATTAATTGTGGGGGGGCGGGTTTGAATCCCCTAGCCACATCTCCTAGGCAGAATAAATCATTGCTGATGTCAGAGCTTTCCGTCAGTAATATATTTTGCTTAATTACACAATTATAACACTTTACTATAGAATTTGGCTCTATAAAGAAATATCCTTTCACATTTCCCTATGGCTATCAATCAGTTAATACGTTGTGCCTGTTTATATAGGAAATTACCACTGAACAATTGGCTCTAGTTTCAGTTGGGAGTGGTTTCATTACCATCCTGTTTTTTTTTTTTCCAAAAAAAAAAAAAGGGGGAGAGGTTAGGAAGGTCTTTTCAGCATTAGGGTCCATTATAACAGTCTACCCCAATATTATTCAGAGAGTTGCTCATGATCCGTGTTCAGGCAGTCTGATGTTCTCTCATTCCTTAGTGTTCAGATAGGTCAACCTCTCTGCTGAAATTCCCCAGTTCACCCTGCACAGCCATAAGTTGTTATGTTTTCAGGCATTTAGATTGGGTGACTTTGACCTGTGAGAACATAAAAATTCTCCTCCCATTGTTATTTCAAGATCAGAAATATTGAAACTTTATCAATAGGATTAAATCACCGAGTTTTCCATTTGTATCCCCAGAAGGATAGTACCCCCTCCCCCTCCCTCCTTTTTCTTCTTCTTTTTTTCCCCCTTAGCTAGATATGACATTTGAACTAACTGGGAATATTAAAATGCTATTGTTTTACTCATAGTTAGTATTGATTTCCACAATGGGTCTCTATATTTTTCTGAAATACACAACCTCCAGGTTTGTAACCCCCCCCCCAACTTTCTTTTTCTATGTAGGGACAATTTAAAGATTCAGCTTTAATTTTATTACCAAATAGTCCAGAAGTCTATTGTCCAGTCATAAAGCGTTAAAGCGCAAAGTGTTTATTGGGTCAAAATTTATTTAGCAGGTACTCACCTCTGCCAAGCTTTATCCCAAGTTACAAGATATTTAATGGCTTAGTGAATGTTTAGATTAATTAAATTTAAGTGTAGGTTTTGGTAGAAATGGTAATACAATTGAACTATGGTATATAAACTTTAATTTTAATATAAGACAAATTTGTTATTGGGTTTTTAAGGATACAATTGGCTATATATGATTTCTGAATAACACAATATCAATTATAACACTTTCTTTACTTTGGTAGGACAAGTTAAAGAACTAAGCTTAAATTTCCTCTCCAAATAAGTTAGCATACAGTCAACTGGGACCAGTTTGGGTACATTAATGAAGCTTATGCCTTGGCTCCTGTTTCTGGGTATGTGTAATACAACTGCATCGGTCAAAACAAAAAAAAAAAACCTAACGAAGAAAAAAAAAAAGGGAAAAACTTCTTTTAAACCAATTCATACACCATCGACAATGTATATTTTTGTCTTCTTGAACCATGTACTTTTAATGTATCAATCACTCAGATTTCTCTCTCTTCTCTGCCCCAATCCTTCTGGGACCGTCTGTTTTCAAACGCTCTCTGCATATCCTGTAGTTTATTGGCCCATTAGATTTAATTTAGGCTTGCTTTTAAGACTACTTGTAAGGCATTCATATATATATATATATTATCATATATATATCATATTATATATATTATCAAAAAGAAAATTATTCTCTCTTTCCATACACAATTGTCAATTTCCATAAGAAGCTGTGGACTTCTGAGCTTCTCTTATCCATCCATGATGGAATATTACTGGCTTAATCTTGTTTCTTGATTGTTACTTTCCATGCTTACTTGGGTATCCATGGATTGATGGATAATAATTTGTTATGTCTGAAATGGCTATGCCATCTAGAACAGACATACCTCATCTCTCCATTTCCCATGTCTTACATTCTATTCTGTCCTCTTGTCCTGAGATAGTCCCTGGTGTTTAGGGGTTCATTCAACTCATTTTTTTATCTTCTTTTTAATTTTATTTATTTTTGTTTTTTTTCTTTTTTTTAATTTAATTTTATTGATGGTTTGTGATTTCGTACCATCTTCCACATTCCAATCAGGCATTATCCCCTTTCCCTTCCCCCCCCCCCACCCCACCCCAGATCTGTATTCTGCCATAACTGCCTGCATCTTTCAGTTTTTTTTTCATTATTTTAGCTTAAGTGATAATCCACATAAGCATTCAACTCATTTTTAGGATGAAATTTGGACATCCACTTATTCTCAGCCCTTCAGAGAATTACATGTCTCTGAATCAAGCCCTGTGTATTTCAAACAAAAACTTCTCACTTCAAAGCTAAGAGCTTTGAATTGTAATGTGTTATGTATGGTATATGTGTAAAATTTTGGAAGGTGATTTTATTACCTTGTTCATTTCTCAAAAGAGTAGTAGATGTCCTCAATTTTTCGTTTTTGTTTTTTTTTTTTACTCACTGTCTATAGGATTTTGACCACCGGTTTACATCACCAGGTATGGGGATTCCTCCTGAGAATATGTCCCATCTGAAAATAGTCATCCAAAAAAGTCATCTTCACAATTGGCACCAGTGCATATATTCATGGTGCCCCCCCCCCCCCAATTCTACAGTCTTACATTTGAAATCTGAGTAAAGTTGTTTTGATTGAATTTTTTTTTCCAAAATCCTACATATCATATTCTGGCTCTATGAACTAGCAAGAAAGAGAATTATCGAAGGAACTCTTAAACTGATGAACTCCCATGAAATAAAAATCATTACATATTTCATGCATACCAATGGGCCAGACGTAACATTCCTCTTCTAAAATGGAGAAATGAGAGCATACCAAGGAATGAAGGGACAAGAACATGACCAAACCATTAGAGAGGAATGAAAGTCCTACAGCTCCAAGTCTCACTGGCTCCAAATCCCACTGGCATCTGGAATATATGATACATATTTGTTGATTGAAAGTTATCAAGAATCACCCACCTGTGTACTTCTGCCATCAATAGTACAAGTAACCTCTTCCTTGAGTTGGCTCCAGAAGTATATTTCTTTTCAAAGATGCTCTTTCAGCATATAATTTGTCCACAAAATTAATCTTCATCTAATTGTTTTCCTCCATGATACACTGAAGTATTGTGCATGTTTCTCTGATTTTTTCTTTTTCTTTTTTAAATTTTATTTTTGTGTGTCTGAGTGTACCATCTGCAATGTAATAGGTGCACTGGCAACCGTGTCGTGCTGTCTGCAATGCTTGCGATGGTCAATAGAGGGTCTCGGATCCCCTTGGAACTGGAGTCTCCGGAATTGATGTCTACAGAGAGTTCTTAGCCGCCATGTGGTGTTTTGGGGACTGAACCGCGGTCCTCTGCAGAGCAATTTTGGCCGCCTCCTAACCACTAGGCATCTCTCCAGCCCCGATATTGTCTTTTTCACATGTGAACATGGATTAAGCACGAGGTAAATGATCCCTACAACGGAATTGAATATTCCTCTGTACTGAAATCTGTATGTTGAAAATAAATAAATGTACATTCAATTCACACAACTTCCTTGGGGACACAGGTTAAAATGAAGCCAGAAACTTGCGACCAAAATATATACGAACAGATCTCTAGGCAGTCCCCTGATGCAGGACTATGTGCAAGAAAAGGACTTATAAATTAGATTTCAATTGTTAGGAAATAGGGTCAACAATCACCAAGCAGATACTCATTAATTAAACAATCAAGCGTACAGCAAAGGAAAGAACAAAACCAAATGAAAATGAGCTCACAGTTTGGTGAAGAATCTTCCCCAGCTATACATATGAAAGATAGATAATACCGTGTGGGACTGCCTGACCCCATGTTTGGACAGGCTGAAGAGAGCAAACTTGTAGGCTAATGATCTGTGGCCCAAAAAACAGCCAAACCACCGATTCTTGGCTGCTGGCTTCAAACCAAAGGAGTGAAGAACCAACTGTGGGATTTATGGCCTCACAATCAACCAATGCACTGTGTGATGCTCTTCCCAAGGCATGGTCAAGTCCCGGACAGCCATGCAACTTCTGGAGTCCTAAGAGATAGTAAATAAAGTCGTACATTGTGGGCTATAATACAATTAGAAATGTGTCCAGGTAATTTCCTTGTCTCACCACTTTGGGTGGGGAGTAGAAGGAAACACAAGGGAGCCTGTAGGCAGCCTGATCAAGGAGCCATTGCCCATAATAGTTGTCTCCATTCACAGCAGGGCGGAAGGGCTTCTTGAAAGTGCCTCATACCAGTTAACAGATTGTATTGGAGTTAAATACTTTCATTGGTATAAATCAATTGCAAGGTGTTATTTCAATGTGTATGGTAGAGTCCATGGTTGGATTAAGGGCAGCAGGTTCATTCCCCAAAATGAGCCAGGGCACTAGCCCAAATGGATGTCACCAGAAACTTTGGGTTGAGCACATCTAGTATGGTCCCTGGAGGCCTTGGGCTCTGTCCCTGTGACTCCAGTGCCTTAAGTTCCACCAAGTAACCCTGCAACAGAGCAGCATTCTTCTGTATTTCTGCTGCCATTCTGGAATGTTCAAATGGGCCAGTTTTTCTGCCAGTGGTTCCTGGCTCATCTTGTTGCAGTCAACAGGATGAACCCTTCTTGCTGGAAACCAGATGAGGCGAGGCTCCACATGTGGGAAGACACAAGCAAGCCCTCTTCCCCCTGCCAGCAGGGAGTCTGGACCTTCCATTGTCCCAACTTTGGAACTTCCTGAAGTACCAATGACACCTCATATTATGCCTCTTCAGAGGGCTCCAGTGCTTATAGACTGGGATTATCATGTCTGATTTCAAAACTGAAGAAAATTTATCGTAAAGTTTGTTTTGCATACTGCATCATGTGGAGAGGTGGTAAAGACCACTCCCTTCTGTTTTTGCAATTGTCCTTTGAACGTTTTTTTCTCTCTTTTTTTGGGAACAGGGTTCACTGCTAGGACAGGATGATCCTGCAAATTGCTTTACCTAAGATCAGGCTGGCCATAAACTCACAAAGATCCACCTACCTCCTGCCTCGAGTCTCGATTTACAAGGCCTGTGCCACCACCCCAGCTTAAAGTTCTTGTGTGTGTGTGTGTGTGTGTGTGTGTGTGTGTTGTGTGTTCTGATCGCCTTTAAAACCAAGCAGTCCAGATCAGTACAGTAAAGGTAGGGGTGCTGGATCTTTGTTAGTTTTGAGGTTAGTTGGGTCTACATAGTGAATTCCCGGTCAGTCTCTGTGAGAAAATGACACCCACAAAAAATACCCCCCAGTGAAAAGAAAGTCTCGAGTCCCCATGCACTGGTCCTTATGATACAGCCCAGGTTAGTCCAACAAATGGTCAGTCGATATTCTGACGGGCTGACATCCCCTTAGGCTGTTTAGTCCACAAGCTGGGTATTTCAGTAGTCCCATCTGCCATTGAAGGCTTGGAGGAGTCTGGAGCTAGACCATGCGTGTTCAGTCAATATTGGAAGGTTACAAAGCGTTGTCTCATTGTCTTTTGAGGAGTGCCAAAAGCAGTGGAAGTACAGAATAGATTTCAACTTGCCAGTAAGAATTGAAGACGGCAAACAAAAAGTACTCTCTATTTTTTCTTTTTGTCCCTTTCTTAAGATCTACCAAGTTCTATGTCTGCAGTTACGTTTCTCAGTTTTACTGATTATTTACATTCGTTGTTACTTTCTTTTTGATGCTAAAGGCCACACAATTAGTCTCAGATCAACCATAGTGTTTTATTTTCTCAAGGACCAGTTGTAGGATCTGGTCTCAAGGGTCTTCAGGGGTTTTTTTTTTTTTGGTTTTTTGGGGGGGGAAGGGGAGACACTTGCTTCTTTCCGCTTTTCATTTACCAAGTTCCATCCACTCGAGGACAAAATCACTGGTCTTGGTAGGACCAGGCTTCTTTTCTTGAACACAGCAGACTTTCCTCTTCCTAGACAGGACCCTGGCTGAAGTCCCATTAGTGGATCTCCAAAACCTCCTTGAACAGGAAGACTGGTGACCCACATTTGCAGGATATTGCAAGAGGTGCCCCCATGCATAATCCCCTAAGACTCCGTTGATTTCTGAAGGCAAGGAACAAATTTATCCCTTAGGTCCCTCAGCCAAATTGGTATGGGTGTTAAGCATGGTTGTTAAGCACCCAGAAGGGCTAAGTTGCACCAGCCTATTACAAAGCACCTATATTAAAATTGTATCCTTTGGAAACAAACTGTATGTTATTTCCATATCATATTTCTTGATTTATATCTTTCCATTTTAATCCCATATTACTCTAGAAGATGCACACATATCCTCCATGATGTACTGAAAAAACCCAAGGACTGAAAATAAATGTTAGGTCAGCTCTAGGACTTGTTTAGGTATTCACAGTGCAAGAGCAGTTATCTTTAGATCATGAGGAATATAACATTAATGTTGCTCAGTTTGTCTTACAACTAGGTACTTGGTACTAGAATCCACAGATGAGGGATACCGTTCATCTTTTGTTTTTCTGGGATTGTATTACTTCACTTAGCATAAAATCTTCTAGTTCCATCCATTTACCTGCAAATTTCATGATGTCATCTTTCTTTACTGCTGCATAGAACTCCAATGTATAGATGTACCCCATTTTCTCTATCCGCTCCTCAGTTGAGGGGCACTGGGTTGGTTCCTGCTCTTCACTATTGTGAAGAGAGCTGCAGTAAACATGGCTGTACATGTATCTCTGTGGTAGGAAGAGTCTGATGGATATATTCCCGGAAGTGGTATGGCTGGGTCAGGTGGTAGGCTCGTTTTGAGTCATTTAAGGGTTCTCCATACTGCTTTCCATAGTATTTGTACAAGTTTGCATTCTCACTAGCAGTGGATGAGTGTTGTTCCTCTTTCTCCACACCCTCTCCAGCATTTGGTATCATTTATTTTTGTGACCCTTGCCAGCCTTATCAGGGTGAGATGATATCTTAAAGTAGTTTTAATTTGAATTTCCGTAATTATTAGTGATGTTGAACATGTTTTAAGATGTTTCTCAGCCATATCTATTTCCTCAGTTGTGAAGTCTCTGTTCAGCTCTTTACTCCATCTTTTGGGTGAGTCATTTGTTTTCTTACTTCTTTGTTTTTTGAGTAGTTTATATATTCTGAAAGTTAATGCTCTGTCAGATGTATCAGCAGTGAAGGTTTCCTCCAACTTTGCGCATTTTCTCTTCACTTCCCTGATTGTTTCTTTTGTTGTACAGAAACTTTTGAGTTTAATAAGGTCCCACTTGTCAATTGTTGACCTTATTTCCTGTGCAGCTGCTGTCTGATTTAGAAAGTCTTTTCCTACGCCTATGTCTTGTAAGCTGCTGCCAACTTTTTCTTCTATCACCTTCAGAGTCTTGGGTTTCACATTGAGGTCTGATCCATGTGGAGTTGATTTTTGTACAAGGTGAGAGGTAGGGGTTTAATTTCATTCTTCTACAAGTGGTGATCCAGTTTTGCCAACACCATTTGCTGAAGATGCTGTCTTTCCTCCATTGAGTCTTTTTGGCCCCCTTTTCAAATATGAGGTGGCTGAAGTTGTATGTTCATGTTTGGATTTTCAGTTTTGTTCCATTGGTCTACAGGTCTGTTTTGTGCCAGTACCAGCCTGTTTTTATGACTATAGCCCTGTAGTATAGTTTGAAGTCTGGTATAGAATTCCCCCTTGTATTGCTCTTTTCACTCAGGGTTGCTATGGCTATTCAGGGTCTTTTGCTTGTTCCATATGAATTTAAGAATTTTTTCCAAGCCTGTGAAGAATGTCCTTGGGATTTTAATTGAAATTGCATTGAATTGGTATATTAGTTTGGGCAGAATGGATATTTTTACTATATTAATTTTTCCAATCCATGAGCATGGGAGGTCTTTCCATCTTCTGATGTCTCCTTCAATCTCCTTTTAAGGAGTTTATAATTTTTGTTGTAGAGATCTTTGGGGTTTTGGTTTAGGTTTGTTCCTAGGATTATTATTTTTTTTTCTTTTTTCTATTACTTTTTTTTCATTTTTAACAATAAGTAATAATTTATGAATACAATCATCCTTCATGTAAAACCAATTTGCAAGCAGTTGTGCCCAAACCCACACAGCCCAAGGGTCCCACCATCCAGCTGGGGGGCTTGTATGTTCAGTCAAGTTAATCAAATAAGTGTCCAGTCTATTTTGTTGTAGTTTCACCATTCACCCCAATCACAGCCCTTACATTCTACCATGCCCCCTTTTTCACAGATTGTTCTCTAGACTTAGAAAAGAGGCATGGGTGGACGAGAAGCAAAACAGTCTACTTTCTCTGGAGCTGAAGAAGGAATACAAGGAGACATTCCCAATCACAATCTCTTCAAAACCAATAAAATTCCTAGGATTTATTGGTTTTGAGGAGATAGTGATTGGGAATGTCTCCTTGTATTCCTTCTTCAGTTGCTTGTTGTTGGTGTAAAGAAAGGCTACTGATTTTTTTAGGTTGATGTTGTATCCCCCCACTTTACTGAAACTCTTAATCATTTCTAGGAGGTTTCCGGTGGAGTTGTTGCTTGTTTGTTTGTTTGTTTATTTTTTCTCTCTTCTGTATCTGCTCTCTCGAGAGTGCCAGTATTTAGTGGACATTTTCTCTGCAACATGATTTGCAGCACAGGCTGTGTGTGCATGCCTGTGAAGGATGATGGACAGGGCAGGCAGGCAGGCAGGCAGGCAGGCAGATCTGGTCACATAGATTACCTGCTCATGCAAAATGTGGAAGCTAGTTGTCTGGAGAAATATGCTGCTGACAAGTCCCAGGGGTTCCAAAAAAAAAGGTGGTTCTTTTTTTTTCGGGGGGGGGGTATCTCAGTCCCTGGACAAAGTCACAGCACCATTATATTAGGTTATAAAGGCAAAAACCCCCAGATAAAAAGGCACATGGTTCTTAAGTCAATCCAGGAACATGATTTACTTCCATGTGGGACTACCAGTGCTGGCCAACTGCAGGCACGTGGTCGGACAGGAGGCGCAGGGCAGGGGCAAAGGCAGGAGCCTCTAGTGGAGTTTTTAGCATCCTTTAGGTAAACTATCATATTGTCCATAAAAAGGGATAGCTTTACTTCTCTTTTCCAATTAGTATTCCTTTAATTTCCTTTTCTTGCCTTATTGCCCTAGCCAGTGTTTCAAGCACTATATTGAAAAGGAATGGTAACAAGGGGCAGCCTTGCCTGGTTCCTATCTTTATGGGGAATATTTCTAAATTTTCTCCATTTAGGATGGTGCTGGCTGTGGGTCTCTTATATATGGCTTTGATTATGTTGACAAATGATCCTTCCAGTCCAATTCACTCTAGTCCTTTAGTNCCCCCTTTCCTCCTCCTTGTTTATGGAGTATTGACTTGTCTAGTTTTCAATTTTGTAAACCACTCTTCTCTTCTTGCTCTGAAGGTTCTCCAAGAAAAGGTCCACTTGGATTCTCACCAATCTCAGGGGGTGGGGGGGAATGCCTGACCTAGCCCGTGCCCCGGCAGCCCGCACCAAGGTGCAGACCTCTGGTCCCGGCGCGAAAGAGACGTAGGACGGTCCCACCCACGCCCCCCTACCTGCGGCAGAGGCGGCAGATGCCTGCCCAGGTAACTACCGCGCCGCCCGCACCAAGGTGCAGACCACTAGCCCTGGCCCCTCTGGTCCCGGTGCGAAAGAGACGTAGGACGGTCCCACCCACGGCCCCCTACCTGCGGCAGAGGCAGCAGATGCCTGCCCAGGTAACTACCGCACCGCCCACACCAAGGTGCAGACCACTAGCCCCAGCCCCTCAGGAATTGGAGTTTCAGACAGCTCTCGGCCGCCATGTGGGTGCTGGGGATCGAACCTGGGTCCTCTGTAAGAGCAGTCGGCGCTCTTAACTGCTAGGCCATCTCTCCAGCCCAAAATACAGATTTTTTAAGCATCCAAATGATTCTCTGAATTTTCTCAGAATCCATTGTAATGTTTTTCCCTTTTCATCTCTGATTTTATTACTCTGGGTCCTCTCTCTCTCTTTTCCTTGATAAATTTGGCTAAAGGTTTGCCAATCTTGGTAATTTTTGCAAAGAACCCATTCTTTGTTTATTGAGTTTTCTTATTGCTTTTTCTTTGTTTTTTCTATTTCACTCATTTCAGCGCTGATTTTTCTGACCTCTTCCTGCCTACTCTTTTAAGGTGTTTTACATGTTTTTGGTTTTCCAAGGCCTCTGGGTGCATCATTAAGTTATTAATATGAGATGTCTCTAATTTTCTGAGTGAGAACTTAGTGCTATAAACTATTCGCTTAGGACTGCCTTCATTGTGTTACATAGATTTTGGTATGTTATGTTTTCATTTTCATTCAATTCTAGGAATATTTACTTTTCTATTTCTCCTTGGATCCAATTTTCATTAATAGTGCACTGTTTGGTTTATGTGAGTCTGTGCACTTTCTGCAATTCCTTTGGCTGTTAATCCCTAGCTTTGTGGTTGTCAGATAGAATGCAGGATGTTATGTCAATTTTTCTTTATTTGTTGAGACTTTGTGTCCTAATATATGGTAAATTTTGGAGAAAGTTCCCAAATTCAAGCACACATCAAAAAAGATCATCGACCAGGATCAAGTCAGCCTCATCCCAGAGATAAGGGATGCTTCAGCATATTTAAATTCATAAATATAATCTACCACATATATAGCCTCAAGAACAGAAGTCAAACAATTATCTCATTCAAAGAGAAAAATCCAACACCCCTTCATGATAAAAGGAACAGATATAGGAGACATATCTAGCCGGGCGTGGTGGTGCATGCCTTTAATCCTAACACTTGGGAGGCAGAGGCAGGTGGATCTTTGTGAGTTCAAGGCCAGACTGATCTACAGAGTGAGTTCCAGGACAGCTGGGGCTACAGGGAGAACCTGTCTCGAAAAGACCAAAAAAAAAAAAGGAGACATATCTAAACAACATAATAAAAGCAATATACAACAAGCCCACACCAACAATGGAAGCTCAAATTTCCACTAAAACCAGGAACAAGACAAGAATGATCACTCCCTTCACTCCTGTTCAGTACTGTGCTTGAGATTTTAGCTAGAGCATGAAGACAAGTAAAGGAGATGAAGGATGCCAGTTGGGAAGGAAGAAGCTAAAGAACACTCACTTCTAATCCCAGCATTCAGGAGGCAAAGGCAGACATCCATCTCCATGAGGTCAAGGCCAGTGGTCAACATAGCCAGTTCTGGGCCAGCTGGGGTTGTGGGAAGACCCCATCTCCAAAAAAATCAGTAGCATTTATATATAACCATAGGGACAAGCTAAGGAGACCAGGGAGAGATCCCAGTCGCAGCAGCCTCAAAAAAAAAAAAAAAACAACCTAGAATAAATCTAACCAAGGAAGTAAAAGACTTGCTCAAGGCCAGCCTAGTCTACACAGTGAGTTCCAGGACAGCTGAGGCTATAGAGAGACCCTGTCTCAAAAAGACCAAAAAACAAACAAACAAAAAATAAAGACTTGTATAATAACAACGTTAAGACACTGAAGAAATAAACTGAAGAACATATTAGAAGATGGAAGGACCTCTCAAGGCTGATGGATCAATAGGACTAATATTGTGAAAATGGACATCCTACCGAAAGCAATCTACAGAGTCAACTCTATCCCCATTAAGATTTCAGCACAGCTCTTTACAGAAATTGAAAAAATAATCTCAAATTTCATATGCAAACACAAAAACTCAGACTAGCCAAAGCAATCTGGAATGATTAAAGAAGAGCTGGAGGTATTACCATCCCTGATTTAAAAGTATACAGAGTTAGAGTAACTAAAACTTCTTGGTACTGATATAAAAAAATAGACAAATTGATTAGTGGAATAGAACTGAGGACCCAGATTTAAGTCTACACATTTACAGGCCCTGGTTTTTGACAAAGGGGACAAAGTACACATTTTTAATTGATGTTTTGTGTATTTCAGACATCATTTTTCAATTCAGTTCAGGCATATTCCCCTTTCCCTTTCCTCCACCCCACCCCATCCCACCCCAGATCATGCACTCTGCCATAACTGTCCTGCATCTTTCTCTCAGTCTTTTTTTTATGTTTGGGAATTTACATTTTCCTCCATTAATTTTATATTACTCTAAAATATGGATACATACTCTCCACCCATATACAGTAATTACAGAGTCTGAAAATAATTGGTGGGTGGATTCTAGAGCCAGTTGAAAGATTCACATTATAACAACATTGTTGTTTTCAGATAAACAGAAATATAACAATAATGTTATTCAGTTTGCCTTTCATCTGGGGGATTTGATGTTAGCATCCACAAATGAGGGAAACCATTCTCCATTTGTCTTTCTGAGACTGTGTTACTTCACTCAGCATAATGGCTTCAAGTTCCATCCATTTACCTGCAAAGATCATACTGCCATCTTTATTTACCACTGAGTAGTACTCCCTTGTGTAGATGTACCACATTTTTGTCATCCACTCATCTGTTGAGGGGCATTTGGGTTGGTTCCAGCTCTTTGCTTTTGTGAAGAGAGCTGCAATAAACATGGATGCGCATGTATTTTGCAGTAGGGTGAGTCTTTGGGGTATATACCCAGGAGTGGTATGACTGGGTCAGGTGGTAAGCTCATTCTGAGTCTTTTAAGGGTTCTCCACATTGCTTTCCATAGTGGTTGTACAAGTTTACATTCCCACCAGCAGTGGATGAGTGTCCCCCTTTCCCCACAACCTCTCCAGCATCTGTTGTCTTTTGTTTTCTTGATCTTAGCTAGCCATAATGGAGTGAGATGATATCTAAGAGTGGTTTTAATTTGCATTTTCTTAATTATTGATGATGTTGAACACTTTTTAAGATGTTTCTCAGCCATCTTTAATCTCACTGGTGAAGTCTCTGTTCAGCTCTTTACTCCATCTTTTGAGTAGGTCATTTGTCTTCTTTTATTTTTTTTTTTTGGTCTTTTTGAGACAGGGTTTCCCTGTAGCCCCAGCTATCCTGGAACTCACTCTGTAGACCAAGCTGGCCTTGAACTCACAAAGATTCGCTTTCCTCTGCCCCCCAAGTGCTAGGATTAAAGGCATGCATCACCATGCCTGGCCTGTCTTCTTACTTCTTTGTTTTTTTGGGTAGTTTATATATTCTTGACGTTAATGCTCTGTCAGATGTATCACTGGTGAAGATTTCCTCCCAATCTGTGGGTTTTCTCTTCACCTCCCTGATTGTATCTTTCACTGTACAGAATCTTTTGAGTTTTATGAGGTCCCATTTGTTGACTGCTACTTTCTGTGCAACTGCCGTCTGATTTAGAAAGTCTTTTCCTACGCCTATGTCTTGTACATTGTTGCCAACTTTTTCTTCTATCACCTTCAGGGTTTCAGGGAGATCTTTGATCCACTTGGAGTTGATTTTTGTACAGGGTGAGAGATAGGGATTTAATTTTGTTCTTCTACAAATGATGATCCAATTTTGCCAGCATCATTTGCTGAAGATGCTATCCTTCCTCCATTGAGGGTTTTTTGCCCCTTTGTCAAATATGGGGGGCTGAAATTGTATGAGCTCAAGCTTGGATCTTCAATTTTCTTCCATTGGTCAATGGGTCCAGTACCAGGCTGTCTTTATGACTACAGCCCTGTAATATAGTTTGAAGTCTGGTAGAGCAATCCCCCCCCCTGTATTGTATTTTTCACTCAGGGTTGCTTTAGCTATTTGGGGTCTTTTGTTTTTCCATATGAATTTAAGGATTTTTTTACAAGTCTGTGAAGAAGCTCATAGGGATTTTGATTGGGATTGTGTTGAATCTGTATATCAGTTTGGGTAAAATGGACATTTTTACTATATTAATTTTTTGGATCCATGAACATAGGAGGTCTTTCCATCTTTTGATGTCATTTTCAATCTCCTTCTTCAGAGGTTTAAAATTTTTGATGGAGAGGTCTTTGGTATCTTTGGTTAGGTTTGTTCCCAGTTATCTTATTATTTCTGAGGCTATTGTGAGTGGGAAGGTCTTCTTATATTCCTTCTCCATTTATTTATTGTTGGTGTAAAGAAATGCTACTGATTTTTCTAGGTTAATTTTATAGACTGACACTTTACTAAAACTCTTAATAATTTCTAGAAGTTTTCTGGTGGAGTTTTTAGCATCCCTTAGGTAAACACTCATATCATCTGCAAAAAGGGATAGCTTAACTTCTTCTTTTCCAATTAGTACTCCTTTAATTTCCTTCTCTTGTCTTATTGCCCTAGCAAGTGTTTCAAGCACTATGTTGAAGAGGAGTGGTGATAAGGGTCAGCCTTGCCAGGTTCCCACCTTTAAGGGAAATGGTTCCAATTTTCTCCACTTAGGATGATGTTGGCAGTGGGTTTGCTATATATGGCTTTGATCATGTTGAGGAATGTTCCTTTCAGTCCCTCTGGGACTTTAAACATGAAGGGATGCTGGATCTTGTCAAAGGCTTTTTCTGCATCAATTGAGATGATTGTGTGGTTTTTGTCTTTCAGTACATTTATGCGTTTTATGATATTTATTGATTTACATATGTTGAACCATCCCTGCATCTCTGGTACAAATCCAACTTGATCCTGATGATCTTTTTGATGTGGGTCTATATGCAATTTGCAAGTATTTTGTTGAGAATTTTTGCATCTATGTTTATTAATGAGATGGGTCTATCGAAACTTTGCCTGGTTTTTGTATTAGAGTGATGCTGGCTTCATAGAAGGAGTTTGGGAGAATTCCCTTTGTTTGTATCCTTCTAAACAGTTTGAGTAGCAATGGTTGTAAGACCTCTTTAATTGTTTTATAGAATTCTGCCATGAAACCATCTGGACCGGGGCTTTTTTTAGTTGGGAGGTTCTTAATTACATCTTGAATTTCCTCAAATATTATGGGTCTGTTTAAACTGTCAATCTCTTCTTGGTTGAGCTTTGTTGGTTCCCAGGATTTCAGATATTCATCCATTTCTCTCAAGTTTTCAAATTTAGTGGAGAATAGATTTTTAAAGTATTCCCATATGATTATCTGGATCTTTCATTTGTCTGTTATGATGTTTCCCCTTTCATCATGAATACTGTTGATTTGGAATTGCTGTCTCTTTTTTGGTTAGCTGGGCTGAAAAATAAACAAAAAATATAAACAAAATAGACAAAGTACACATTTGAGAAAAGTCAGTATCTTCCACAAATGGTGCTGGTCAAACTGGATATCTACATGTGAACAATGAGAGTAGATCTCTATATCTCACCCTATACAAACTCAACTCCAAATGGATCAAGGACTTCAGCATAAGCCTTAATACCTTGAATCTGATAGAGGAGAAAGCAGATAATATACAAAAACATATAAGCATGGGGAGGGACTGTCTGAACAGGACTCCAATAACACAGACCAACAATTGGCAAATGAGACATCATGAAATGAAAAGTTTCTGTATAGAAAAGGATACCATTATTTAAGTGAAGAGACAGCTTACAAATGGGAAAAATCTTTACCAGCTATATATCTGTTAGGGGGTTAGTATCTAAAATATACAAAGAACTCAAAAAAACTAAGAGATTAAACATTAGAAAAACAAAAGCTCAGATGAGATCGGGTGCATTCAGGGTGGTATGGCTGTAATAGCCTCAAAAATAAAATAAAATAAAATACCTAGAAATAAACCTAGCCAAAGACACCAAAGACATCTACAACAAAATTTTTAAACCCCTGAAGAAGGAGATTGAAAATGACATCAAAAGATGGAAAGACCTCCCATGTTCATGGATCGGAAAAATTAATATAGTAAAAATGTCCATTCTACCCAAATTAATAAACAGATTCAACGCAATCCCAATCAAAATCCCCATGAGCTTTTTCACAGACTTAGAAAAATAATCCTTGCAGCTAGGGGGTCGAGTACCTGAGGACTTCTGGGCAGGACCGCCCTTCGCCTTTGGAGCCAGGGCCAGAGGGTCGGCGGATTTGGGCTGGTGGCTCTGCACCTTTGTGCGGCTGCCTGGAAGTCACTAGGGCAGGTGCCGGAGTGCGGGCTAGGTAAGGCATATACCCCCCCCCCCGGCCACTGCCGGAGATCATTGAGAATCCAAGTGGACTTTTTTTTGGAGAACCTTCAGAACAAGAAGAGAAGAGTGCTTTGGCTCCCAATATCCAATATATAAACTGAAAACTAGAAAAGTCAATACTCTATAAACAAGGAGGAGGAAAGGGGGGAAAAAAGCATCTGAAGGAGGAAAGCAAAACCATCTGCTAACATAGTGAAAAGGTATTTGTGATCTGAACCACAAAAGGGAAGCCCACATGCCAGGGACACAATGAAGGGACAACATGGGAAAGGCACCGGATAATCCTGCACCAGGGTCTAGCAAATCTGTAGGAGATAGCTACAATGGGAACCCCTTGGAGGAGACCCAAGGACCAGATTTAGAGGAATAATTGCAGACCTATGCAGAGAAATTAAAGAACATAAAGAAGAATTCAGAGAACTAAAGACAGAGAATGAAAAACTCAAAAAGGACCTAGAGGGATACAATGACAAACATCGGAAAGAACTAAAGGAACAGATTGACAAACTCCAGAAATAACTAGAGGGAGAAAAAAATAAAGAAGGATTCAGAGAACTAAAGAGAGAGAATGAAAAACTCAAAAAGGACCTAGAGGGATACAATGACAAACTTCAGAAAGAACTAAAGGAACAGACTGACAAATTCCAGAAAGAACTAAAGGGAGAAAAAATAAACTCTGAAAGGAAGTAGAAACACTGAAAAAGGAAGCCAACCAATGAAGTAAGGAGCACCAAGAAGAGATTGAGAAGCTCAAAAAGGAAATAGAAATACTAAAGAAAACACAGGATGAAACGAAAAAGGAATTAGAACACTCATCCAATCAAGAAGAAAGGAAAGGAAAAAGCCTCAGAAGTAGAATGGAGGAAGCAGAACAAAGAATATCAGATCTAGAAGATAACACAGAACAATTAAAAAGCTCAAATAAAGATCATGAAAAATTTAAAAACACACAAAAGTGTAACAACCAAGAAATATGGGACATTATGAAAAGATCAAACCCCTGCATCATAGGAATAGAGAAAGGAGAAGAATCTCAAGAGAATAGTATTGATCAGATCTTCAACAGAATAATAGATGAAAATTTCCCCAAACTAAAAATAGACAAACCCATACAAATACAAGAAGCACAGAGGATCCCAAATAGACAAGATCAGAAAAGAAAAACCCCACGCCATATCATAGTTAAAATGCTAGATGCCCAAAACAAAGACAAAATTCTGAGGGCTACAAAAGAAAAACAAGTCACATACAAAGGGAAATCCATCAGAATTACAACTGACTTCTCAGCTCAAACCATGAAAGCAAGAAGAACATGGAGCAAAGCATTCCCAGTGTTAAGGGACTATGGATGCCAACCCAGAATACTTTACCCAGCAAAAATGTTGACTATAGTTGAAGGAGAGAGAAAAATCTTCCATGACATTAACAAGATGATGGAATACATGTCTGGAAAACCAACTCTTCATAAAATACTTGAAGCAATTCAAAGGGCAGAAGAGAGGAGCAATAATCCTCAAACACCTAGGAAAAGAAACTAATAAAAACATAACCATAGGAGCAAAATCAGAGGCTAGAAGTCCAAATGGATAATAAAGTGAAAGGAAGCAACATCCATCCTTCAATTATAACCTTAAATATTAATGGGCTAAACTCCCCAATCAAAAGGCATAGACTGGGAGAATGGATTAGGAAACAAAACCCATCTATATGCTGTCTACAAGAAACCCATCTCAATTTCAAGGATAGGCACCAACTTAAAGTGAAGGGATGGAAGAAAGTATTCCAAGAAAATGGTACCAAAAAGAAAGCGGGTGTGGCTATTCTAATATCAGACAAAATAGACTTCAAAGCAAAAGAAATCAAAAGAGACAAAGAAGGCCATTACATCTTTATTAACGGAACAATTAACGATGAAGATCTCACAATCATGAATAAATATGCACCAAACACCGGTGCACCAAACTTTATAAAGACAATTCTTCAGGATCTCAAGGCACAGATTAACCCCAGCACACTAATAGTAGGGGACTTCAATACCCCATTAAGTCCCCTAGACAGATCAGCAGGACAAAGGATAAACAGAGAGACATCTGAACTAAATGACACAATACACCAAATGGACCTCACAGACATCTATCGAATATTTCACACAAACACCAGAGAATACACTTTCTACTCAGCACCTCACAGAACATTCTCCAAAATAGACCATATACTGGGACACATAACAAAACTCAACAAATATAAAAAGATTGAAATAATCTCATGCATTCTATCAGACCACAGTGAAATAAAACTCAGTATCAACACCAGAATAAAACCTACAACCTACAGGAACACATGGAGACTAAACAACACTCTCCTGAATAATGAATGGGTCAAGGAAGAAATAAAGAAAGAAATAAAAACATTCCTGGAACTGAATGACAATGACAATACAACACAGCAAAACCTATGGGACACTTTAAAAGCAATCCTAAGAGGGAAGTTTATAGCTCTAAGTGCCCACATTAAAAGAACAGAAAGAGCACAAGTGAATGATCTAACACTGCAGCTAAAAATACTTGAGAGACAACAACAAATGAACCCTAAACGGAGCAGACAAGAAGAAATAACAAAAATCAGAGCAGAGATCAATGAAATAGAAACAAAGAAAACCATACAAAAAAAAAATCAATGAATCCAAAAGTTGGTTCTTTGAGAGAATAAACAAGATAGACAGACCTCTAGCCCAGTTAACCAAAAGAAAGAGGGAACAACTCCAAATCAATAGAATCTGTGATGAAAGGGGAAATATCACAACAGACAATGAAAAGATCCAGACAATCATACGGGAATACTTCAAAAACTTATATTCTACTAAGTTTGAAAACCTAGAAGAAATGGATGAATATCTGAAATCCTGGGAATCACCAAAGCTCAACCAAGAAGAGATCAACAGCCTAAATAGACCAATAGTACAGGAAGAAATTGAAGATGTAATAAGTAGCCTCCCAACCAAAAAATGCCCAGGCCCAGATGGTTTCACAGCAGAATTCTATAAAATATTTTGAAAAGACTTACAACCATTACTACTCAAATTGTTTGCAGAAGAGAGAGCAGAAAGATTTAAGAGCCAGAGGTGGTAGATGACTACAAGGAAACAGTGTTTTCCAGACACCACAGGGTGGCTACACATATAAACACATAACACTGTGAGAGTGTGCACAAGACTGTGCACAGACTGTGCAAGCCCAGACCAGACAAAACTCAACATGGGGGTGGGGAGTGGCCAAGAAGCCCCAGCCCTACCGATGAACTGCACAGGCAATTGGTGGCTGCTGGGCTAGGGTGAGCCGGTGTTCTTTAAGGGTGTGATAACAAGTAGGTTGACCAGGCTTAGATTCACACCTCAGAGCCCTTGGGGAACACTAATTAGACTAGATAGGCCTTAAAAAAAATAATAGAGGACACAACGCAATTGGGGTGGAAATGTGGGGGCAGATCTGAGAGGACTGGGGAGGCGGTCTGAATGTGATCAAAATACAGTATATGAAGGGCCCAAAGAATCAGTAAAAACATTCTTTTTTAAACCTGGGCTGGGCTGTGAGTGGGAAGCAGGAAGTGACCAAGGGGCACAGGGAGGAAGCCCCCAGCCAAGCTCTGAGCCTCCCACCCACACTCCCAAGTCCCAGAACAAACAGCCTTGGCCTCTTTTTCTTTCCCCCTGGGCAAGTGTGTACCTCGAATGGCTTTTTTAAGTCCAGCCGGCTGAGGCTGCCAGCTCTGCATGGAGGGTCAAAGGAGTGACAACGTGGGGTCTGTCTGCTCAGGCATCCCTGGGGGTGACAGGCCAGAGGTGACTAAACACTGGGGCTTGAAAGGCTTCTGCAGGTGGATAAAAGAGGAAGAAAGGAGGGAGTAAAAGAAGGGGGGAGGGAGCTGTCACAGCACTGACAGTCCAGAAGGCACATGAAACAGAAGGACGTGCCAGGCGCTGGTGATGGTGCTCACTGGTGATGGCTCTTGGGAAGGGCTTTCAGGCCCACAGAATGACAGATCTGGGATCTGAAATCCCAGCCATCTCTCAGAGGACTGGAGGCCACCCCAGGGATCACTTGGTGACGTCTGCAAGCATTTCTGATTGGCTTCACATGAGCAGAGGGTGCTGCTGGCAGCTAGTGGGCAGAGGCCAAGAACAGAAATTCCCAGCCCAGACTCCAGCAAAGTTGTCCCAACTCCAAACAGCCTTGGGCAAGGAGTCAGGTAGAGGGGCATCTTCTTCAACAGAGAGTTGGCAAAAGGAAGACCTACACACCAGGGACGTCATCTGAGTCCTTGCCCACACCAGGTATGCATCAGAACCCTCAGACTGTGGACTGACGGAATTCAGAGGAAGTCTGAACCCAGGAGGACCCAATTCCTGAGTCCCCAAGAGCCACCCCAAGCCTGCCTGCAAGGAAGCTGTTTGTTATTCTGCCCCAGACCCAGGCACAGCTGGCTCCAAGCCCTGGGAGGTGGAGGGGCTACCCTAATTGCACTAATGGTTTGTAATCAGGCGTAATGGGGGTGTTTGTACACATGAGCAGGCTGCAGGTGTGAAAGCCCCATGGGGCTCCCAGAGGCTCTACCGCATGCCAGCTGATGGGCCAGTGGCCTACAGGTGACTTTGTCTTTCCCAGAACACACTGAACCTCCTGTGGGCTTCCCAGCTGCATGAGGAAAGCTGGTTCTCAGCAGATCACGCTCAGAGATGCCCAGAGCTCTTGGCTGCCTCGCCCATCTGCCATTGCCTCTGGCTCCTTGGGCTGAGAATGGAGGGAAATACAAAGCAGATGGAGCCACAGACCTGGTGTTGATGATTCCCAAGGTAGCCATGGTCCAGGGGAGCATCATGTCCCTGTGACACGGGGACCAAGGAGGAGCCCGGTTGTTACTACTGCTGTCATCAGCCTAATGAGCGAGCTTTCCCCAAACACACTGGGCCCATTCAATAGTCAGGCCACCCTCTGGGCCATTATTGCTTTTTACCCCATTTCACAGATTAAGGAAATTGAGGCTCAAGGAGACTGGTCACTAGTCTATGACCATGCACAAGGGTGTATCTGAGCACTGTCAGTGACTGAGGTAGGACAGTCAGAGGAACTGGAGAAGAGGTTGGCTGCACAGAACTGTGTGAGATGCTTTGCAGCTTCCAGGATGAGGCTCACAAGGATATTGCTTTTACAAAGGACCAGGAGGGCCCAGCACCTCCAGAGGCTCAATGCGGATGAAGTGCAGCCCAAGAACCCTGGATGCAAGATGCGAGCCTTCCCAAGCCCAGGGAACTAGAAAAACAGGAAGCATCTGCAGACCCAAAGCTTGGCTCCACTAGCAGCCTGCTGTGTGACCCTGGGCTGAGTCCTTTCCTTCTCTGTGCTGCAGGCCACTCATGAGCTGATCAGACCCAGACCCACAGAGCAACCAGATAGGCACCTGATGGACAGTCAGAACCCTTTGCCATCACCTACCACATTATCCAAGATAACTAAGCAGTCCCAGGAGACCAGGTGGAGGGCTGGAGAGGCCCCCTCGAGTGGCCGACATTAACCTCAGCCTCCCATCCAGTGGTCGGCTGCACCTCTCTGTTGAGGCCAAAAGGTGTCTGATTTCTTCCCATGCCTCAGCCTCCAGGGTGACATTCCTGGAGGTTGACAACAGAGGGGACCGAATGCTGCCCTTCCTGCCCGCTGGGCCATAGGCAGTACCCAGCTCTAGCCAGCAAGGACAAGCTGCCCTTCCACAAACAGTGTACAGAGAGGAAAGTACAGGGAATGGAAATGAAGGGACCTCCGTGATCCAGCTTGAAGGGACCTCTCCATTCTGTACAGACCTCATTCTGAAAACAATTTCAACAGGGAAGTACATGGTAGGATCAGGCAGATTGGAGGCCACGGATGATACTGAGGAGGCAGCGTTCTCATCGGAGACAGTGGAACAGGAGGAGCTGTTGTATACTTTTAAGAGCCCTCGTCTTTCAGGGATATGCTCTGAAATGTTTATGGATAAAAAATGAGCAGCTCCCTGTGCAGTGACATGGAAAATGCCCATAATTTATAACTTTAAGTGAATGTAGCATGCAGCACATCAGCTCATCCAACAGGGTCCAATTTGTCTTGGAAAGAAATGAGGTCTGCATGCGGCCGCACTTGCTCACTCTGGAAAAAGATCTGGAAGGGCCATAGCAACTGCCAGTGCCGGGCAGCTCCCAAGGCAACCGAGCCGGGGGTCCCTCACTTTCTCATTGCAAGCAAGATCTTTCTTAGTGGAGAAAAATGAAAAGCTGGTTACACCTCGCAAGTTCCAGTGCATGCAGACATGAGCCATCAATAGCCGTGACGTCCTTTGAGAGAGGCCACTAGCCCTGCAATGGGGGGGAGCCCAACACCATGCAGAAGTCCTAAGCACAGTTAAGGGACCTGTCAGGGCATATCAGACAGTGTGCATGCAGCAGTCAGCACCAGCTGAGCAGGAGGAAAGGAATGAATGGAAACTCATTGGCAGGAAGAGACGGACATTAGCGGATGCATTTTCCATGGGTCTGAGGCCCAGGGATTCTGAAGAGCAGCTAGCCCCCAGGACAGTGCCTCTGACACCAAGTCCCATGCTCTCCCAGGACACTGGCAAGTCATGGCTCAGCTGTCCAAGATAATTGTGTGTTGTATGGGCGTGTTCCGAGATAAGCAGACTTAAACCAAAGCCCTGGATTTGTTCCCAAACGCTGAGTGACAGAACGAACAGTGCTGTGTCCTGGTACAGGTAAATCGGGACAAGCCCCATACAGCTGTGGCCAGCTCGGTGGCCAGCTCGGTGACCAGGGCATAGGGCACACAGTATAGTTTTTTCTGCTTTAGCCTCACTTGGGAAGGTCCCTCGTGGTTATTATAATTATTAAAATGACTGCTATGGATGAATCACTCATGTTTGAGAGTGGTCCAGTGGGAGATGTTCAAGATGACACAGTGCCATTTCTAGACTGGATGGAAAGTGGGGGGCAGAGCTCAGCCAAGAGGTCATCAGGGAGCTGGGGCAAAATCCTCAGCTGCTCTGCACCCCGTCATCTTCTCAAAGCAGACATGACAGAACCCACCACGGAAGGTGCTCATGAGGAGAGGACCCACAGAGGCGGGAAATGCAAGTGCTCGAGACTCTAGACAGACACTTGCAGAAAACCCCAGAACACTGGGGTTCACCAAAGGGCAAGCCTTAGGGGGCTGGGGGCCTGCGCTGGCATCTTCCCCACGTGGAGAAGCCAGTGAGAGCCAATGGTGGAGCCAGGAGGAACTGAGGTCCCAAAGCCACCAGCCAGGCCTCACCCTTTCTGAGATCAGACAGCTTCTCCCTGTATGGAGGAATCTGTCACCAGAACAGACTTCCTGCCTCGTGCCCAGTCATCTGATTTCAACTCTGAGGTAGTCTCAAGTGTGCACCCTCAGCTTCTCCCTCAGAAGGGTATGCACAGTGTGTCACCTGACACTTCAGCAGGACATGTTAGAAACAGAAGAGGAAGATGAGCATTCATTCACACACATGAAGTGACAGGGACCACATCACCCCAACCCTTCACACACCTGAAACCCACCCAGGATAGTCATGAGACCCCATGCACAGCCCACATCCTTCCCTTAGGAGCAGGGGACTGCAGGGTCATCTCTGTAAGGACGCCTCTCTTGATGACCAAGGCCTCTGCTTTGGCTCTCAGGCTCATGGGATATGACCATCATCTGTTAGGACCTGAGGCTCCAAGAGGCCAGGATGTGCCAAAGTCACAGTTAGCTCTGACACCCCAGGCCAGGCCTGTTCTCTTCTACTCAGGACAGGGTTCCCATACTACGTGCCCCAGAGCCTGACCCCTGGGGCTGAAGCTGTAGAGCCAAGTTTGGCCAACACTTCATTCAAACCAACCCAGTAGGATTTGGTGGGTGCAGGACTAACCTTCCATTAGCCAGAGGACACCTGGGGCCTGCGCCCCTCCAGTCACATGCCAGGGCAGTATCACGTATCCACCTCACCCCATCCATCCTTTGTCCCTATCCATTCTCTCTCTCTCTCTCTCTCTCTCTCTCTCTCTCTCTCTCTCTCTTGCTCTGCCAGTTGCTATTGTCAAGAAAACATGTACCTGTTAGCCTGTACTCCCTGCCTTCTCTTCCTCTTCTTCCTCCTCTTCTCTTTCCCCTCCTCCTGTTCCTCTTTCCCCTCCTCCTCTTCCTCCTTCTCTTCCTTCTCTTCCTCCTCTTCCTCTTCCTCCATTACCTCCTCCTCTTTCTCTATTGCTGTAGCACCACCACCTCCAGGAAAGCCCTGAGCTCTGTACCCTGAGCCAAGCTCCTGGTCCAGTGCCACCCTGACTCACATAGAGTCTCGTCAGCCCAGAGCCCCCTACCTTGGCTTGCTGCCTTTGCCTACCAGAGAGTCCTGGCTGGTGTCCCCAGGGCCCTCTTCTGCCAACAGGGCAAGGGCAAGGGCCAGACTCTATGGAGGGAGTGGTTCACCATCACGTCTATCCCAACAGCTGCCCTGGAGCCCACCTGGCACTCATCATTCCGAGCCCCAGCCCTTTCCACATTCTTTGAAGCTCCTGCTGCCAGGCACTGTCTCAGGCTCTGTTGTGGCTTGGATCCAAGAGTCCTCCATCTGCTCCAAGGGGACGACCTGTGAGGGAGCCCCAGCAGAACTCTCCTCTGGGCTCGGGTTGCATGCCCCTCCCTGTCCTCCTGCACCACTCCTGAGCTCTGGGTGCATGCCCCTCCCTGTCCTCCCTGCACTACTCCTGGGCTCTGGGTGCATGCCCCTCCCTGTCCTCCCTGAACCACTCCTGGGCTCTGGGTGCGTGCCCCTCCCTGTCCTCCCTGAACCGCTCCTGGGCTCAGGGTGCGTGCCCCTCCCTGTCCTCCCTGCACCGCTCCTGGGCTCAGGGTGCGTGCCCCTCCCTGTCCTCCCTGAACCGCTCCTGGGCTCAGGGTGCGTGCCCCTCCCTGTCCTCCCTGAACCGCTCCTGGGCTCAGGGTGCGTGCCCCTCCCTGTCCTCCCTGAACCGCTCCTGGGCTCAGGGTGCGTGCCCCTCCCTGTCCTCCCTGAACCGCTCCTGGGCTCAGGGTGCGTGCCCCTCCCTGTCCTCCCTGAACCGCTCCTGGGCTCAGGGTGCGTGCCCCTCCCTGTCCTCCCTGAACCGCTCCTGGGCTCTGGGTGCGTGCCCCTCCCTATCCTCCCTGAACCGCTCCTGGGCTCTGGGTGCGTGCCCCTCCCTGTCCTCCCTGCACCGCTCCTGGGCTCTGGGTGCGTGCCCCTCCCTGTCCTCCTGAACCGCTCCTGGGCTCTGGGTGCGTGCCCCTCCCTGTCCTCCCTGAACCACTCCTGGGCTCTGGGTGCGTGCCCCTCCCTGTCCTCCCTGAACCGCTCCTGGGCTCTGGGTGCGTGCCCCTCCCTGTCCTCCCTGAACCACTCCTGGGCTCTGGGTGTGCGCCCCTCCCTCTCCTACCTGCACCACTCCTGGGCTCTGGGTGCGTGCCCCTCCCTGTCCTCCCTGCACCACTCCTGGACCACCCCTTCCTGGTGCTCCCCAAGGACACCTCTTCTGTGATGCACCACCAGGTCTTTCAGGCAATGCTGACACTAGTTCAATGAAAAGAAGGAATTTCCCATCCCCAGGCCATGCACAAGGGGATCAGAAAGAGTCACCATTGTGGGTCCTTCCACTCCAGGGACCAGTGATGCACTGTGGGAAGAGAGAAGTCTTTTGCTTTCCACTGAACCTGAGACTGTGTGCTGTTCATTATCAGCAGTCCCCACACCCTCCATCCCCAGGAAAAGGGTCCCTCCAGCCAGTGCCTGACATCCACCAGTGCCTGACATTGGCAAGGGGGAGCCGCCCAGGCATCCTGCCTCATCATTCTTCTCGTTGCTATGCAGAAAAGAGAAGCAACTTAATGGAGGGAAGGTTATTTGGGTTCACAGTCTCAGAGGGATCACAGCCACATCCTGATGGGAAGGGAATACAGAGTGACTGGGTTGGTGGTGGCAGGATGTGTGGACACAGGTTGCTCACATGGTGCAGACCAGGAGGCAGAGACACCAGGATGGAACTGGATGTGGCTTCAAAGAATCCACAGCCTTCATGCTAGCACCAAAGCTGGGGACTACACTTTCAAAACAAGTCTGTGAGGGGCATTTCAGATTCAAACCATGACATCAAAATGCTGACCCCCAAAAGCTCATGGACATCTCATGAAGCAAAATGCATTCAATCCAACTTCCAAGGTCTCCATAGTCTTAACAGTCTCCACACTGTTCAAAGTCTCTACTCAAGGCAGTCTTAGTCATAGGTCCTTTTATATTAAAAAAGCAAGTTATCACCAGGCATGGTGGCTCACGCACTTAGGATGCAGAGGCAGGCAGATCTCTGTGAGTTCAAGGCCGGCCTGGTCTACATAGTGAGTTCCAGGACAGCTGGGGCTACATGGAGACCCTGTCTCAAAAAGACAAAAAAAATTTTTTAAGACCAAGTAATATTCTTCCAATATACAAAGTGCAGAGTAAACATTTCTATTCCAGAGCAAAGAACTGGAAGACGGGAAGAAGTCAGAACTAAGCAAGACCGGAACTCACCAGGGCAAACAGTGATCCTACAATCCCATGTCTGGCATCAGGAGCACATGAAGGGATGATGTGAGCTCTGATGGGTTTGGGAAGCTCCACCTTTGACCTGACAATTATGGCACACATGGCCTCTCTCTAGCTAGCTTGCTGGACTTGCTGCCTGTAGCTTTCCTTGACAGGCGTCCCATGTTCCATGCATCCAGTGTCTTTGAGCCTCTGTTGCAATTTAACCTTCACCATCATCACTTCATACTCCTTGCTGGGAAGCTAAATGACTGCCACATATTGCCTGGCCTCGAAGGTTGTTCTCTGGAAACTGGGTGCAAACTTCTACCACCCTCTTACATTCCGTATGCCTATGGAATCCAGCACAGGACAGTGCCATGTCCTGCTCCCAGCTGAGAATCGCCAGCTCCCCTCCTAATGATGGCGGTGACCTTTGAGTGCCTGAGGGGGTGTCTCCCTTTTCCCGAAGGCTCATTCTGTTAAGGCAGTCATTTTTTTCAGGCATTTCTTTCAGATGAATTTGCAGGTTTAAGGAGGAGAAGCCTTTGGAGGAGCAGGTCCCTGTCCCTCTAGGCACCTCTCCTGCAGTTTCTCTGTAAGGACTGTGTTTGATTTGTCTGTGTTTGTTTTATCTAAAACTTGAACCATGTTGCCGTTCCTTTTTCTTCAAATCCTCTTCTGCACTCTTCCACAAGATTCATACTGCAAGTTGGGCTAAAAGAAGCCTGCACTAACCATGCCACAGCCTGAAACCTCCTCCACCAAATGAGTAGTCCCTTCCTTTCAAATTTACCCTTGCTTGGATTTTCAGTTACAATGTAGCCTAGTTCTTTACCAGAATGTAACATGAGTAGCCTTTAGTCCGTCCCAACAGAATCCTTGCTCCTCTCTGACTCCTCATGAACAGGATTTACTGCCCGTGTTCCTATCAGCCTCTGGTCTTCTAAGCTCTCACCAGAATAAGTTCTCTTTACAGCATCTCAGAACCCCTCAAACGCAGGGCTCTGAATGCTTCCACATTCCTCCTGCAGTTCAGTCCAAAGTGTGAGAACCAGGTGGCCAAGTTGGTCTGGTGCCAGCTTTCTATGTATTAATTACTTGGCATCTCTGTGATTGAAATAACTGATGGAAACAACTTAAGGAAAGAGAGGTTTTCATTGGCTCATGGCTTCAGAGGGGTTTCAGTTTGGTGTGATGATGAAGGTGTGACAGCAGTGTGATGATGAAGGTGTGACAGCAGCGTGATGATGGTGTGACAGCAGTGTGATGATGAAGGTATGAAAGCAGCGTGATGATGAAGGTGTGACAGCAGCGTGATGATGAAGGCGTGACAGCAGCGTGATGATGAAGGTGTGACAGCACCGTGATGATGAAGGTGTGACAGCAGTGTGATGATGAAGGTGTGACAGCAGCGTGATGATGAAGGCGTGACAGCAGCGTGATGATGAAGGTGTGACAGCACCGTGATGATGAAGGTGTGACAGCAGTGTGATGATGAAGGTGTGACAGCAGCGTGATGATGGTGTGACAGCAGTGTGATGATGAAGGTGTGACAACAGCATGATGATGAAGGTGTGACAGCAGTGTGATGATGAAGGCGTGACAGCAGCGTGATGATGAAGGCATGACAGCAGTGTGATGATGAAAGTGTGACAGCAGTGTGATGATGAAGATGTGACAGTAGCATGATGATGAAGGTGTGACAGCACCGTGATGATGAAGGTGTGACAGCAGCATGATGATGAAGGTGTGACAGCAGCATGATGATGAAGGTGTGACAGCAGCGTGATGATGAAGGTGTGACAGCAGTGCGATGATGAAGGTGTGACAGCAGCGTGATGATGAAGGCGTGACAGCAGTGTGATGATGAAAGTGTGACAGCAGTGTGATGATGAAGGTGTGACAGTAGCGTGATGATGAAGGCATGACAGCAGTGTGATGATGAAGGCGTGACAGCAGCGTGATGATGAAGGTGTGATAGCAGTGGTGCCGTCACCCTTGCCTGTAGAAACACTCAAGTGCCATGCGTATGGCAGCAGACAGACAGCAGAGAGAATCTGGCCAGAACCATGGGTGAGCAGAGCCTTCAAACCCTGTGACCTGCTCCCATCAACCAGGCCTTACCTCCTATTAGCACAGGAGCTAGGACCTGAGCACGAAAAGCACAAACAAGCCTGTGGAGGACCTTTCGGACTCAAACCACACCTCAGGACCCTCAGAAAGGGGGCCTTGCTTGGATCTACGGTGTGCCTTGCTCAGCCAGGTAGTGTTCTACTGGCTGCCAGCTGTGGCCTCTACTCCCCACCAGCTTCCTGGCTGCACATCCACCAGCCTGCAACCCTGAGAAAGAGAGCAGTCATGGCTCCCTCCACCGCACCCCACTCCCACCCCGAGTCCAGGAGCTGCTGCCCATGTCTCCCTTCATCACTCCTTCCCTTCAGTCCACCCCGCCTCGGGGAAGGTTTTAACTTGGGGCTCATTCCTAGAAGGCCCTCCATTCCCCAATGAGTTCTCAAGTCCCCTGTCTTCCAGCTCAAATGATACTGTGAGGCTTGGGAGGACTGCTTCAGGCCCTCGTGGCACAGCACTCTGAAAGCAATCTCCCAAAGTGAAGGAGACTAGAGCCATGGGGATTTATTGTTTGATTGGAGGAGCTGAGGTTCTGATTACAGACTCAATCCAGAGGCCACTCAAACTCCCTCCCTCGGTGTGTCCTCACACTGAGCCCCTCAGAGTCTAACCCCCAACGCTGTGTTGCCTCAGGTATGGCACGGAGCAGGGAGAAAAGGGAAACTCAAGCCCCCTGGCTCCTGCCGTGTCTTCCTCTACAGGCCTCTCACCCCACCATGAACATTAGCAAAGCCTCTCAGGGCTTCAGTTTCTCCATCTGTACAAAGGGTTTAGGTGGGGGCTGGAGAGATGGCCTAGCGGTTAAGAGCGCCGACGCTCTTGCAGAGGACCCGGGTTCGATCCCCAGCACCCACATGGCGGCTAAGAACCGTCTGTAACTCCAATTCCAGGAGAACTCCAGTTCCAGGGGAATCTGAGACCCTCTTCTGACCTCCGCAGCGTTGCACGACACGGGTGCACAGACCTGCATGCAGACAATACATTCAACCACCTTTTATATAACAAATAACTTATAAACAACAAAAAAACAGAAGGACCCGGGTTCGATCCCCAGCATCCACATGGTGGCCGAAAACCGTCTGAAACTCCAATTCCAGGAGAACTCCAGTTCCAGGGGAATCCGAGACCCTCTTCTGACCTCCGCGGCATTGCACAACACGGGTGCACAAACTTGCATGCAGACAGTACATTCATACACATACAGAAATAAATAAAAATTTAAAAATTTTTTTTAAAAATTTAGAAAAAAACAAAGGGTTTAGGTGCCCTTCCCTCTGTGTTCACTTGGTCCCCAAGACAAGGGCCTCCATGTTCCCCCCATGTCCCACACAGCCAGGCTGTGGCAGCAGGGCCAGCCTTGGGCCCCAGCCATGATCCGCTCAGCTGCACTGGGCTCCAGGGAGGGAGACGTGGAAGGAGGGGCAGTGCGGGAGGCAAGTCCTACCTCGCAAGTTTTGCCTCTTGAAAAGCTGTCATGTTCTCTGCAAAGGACAAGATCTGCCAGTTATTAAGCACACACGGCCCGGCTGACTGCAGCCAGGAGATAAGGGAATCTCCTCTGAGACTGGGGGATGGAGGTTTTGTCCTGGCAGGTTTTTGTTGTTTTTTTTTTTTTTTCCATCTCATTCTTTTCTGGTCTTTTCTTCTTCCCTCAGCTTGGGTATTTTCAAGCCTAGAAGTGACTGCTGTAATCAGATGAGAGAACAGCGGCAGGAGGTGGAGCTGTTCACAGAAAACGGAACGTAAAAAAATAAATAACAGAGAGGGTGGGTGGATGCCTTCTAGAAACATGGACCTGCATCGTGGGGTTGGGTCGATCTGCAGCAGAGCCAGCTTACAAGAGCCAGGCCTGCAGGCACAAGGCCTTGGGAGCCTCTGTCTGAGAAGAGGAAGGCCCTAGAGTGTGGCCAACACAGCCACGCTCAGGACGTCCCCTGGAGTGGGATCCCAGGGAATTGGTGCATACCCTTGGTGCATACCCAGCCCAGCCCTGAGAACCGCTGCTGACCCTGTCCAAGCCCCACCCACGCACACCTGTAACCTCGCGGGGACTCACACGACCCTTCCAAGTCCTCCTACATCCAGTCCCTGTGCACCAGGAATTTCAACCTGAGTCCGATGCAGAATCTTCACACCCTGTCACTGACCTTGTGACAGCTCTACACCTCAGGTAGAGTTCCCAGCGACACCGTGGCCCCCAGATATTCTCATTTGCATAGAAGTCGACATCCACAGGGAGGCAGACCCAAATACTAGGCTCCCACTAAACACTACCAGATGTGGCCATGTCCCTGGATGAGGAGCAGCCCTCCCTCTCCCTTACTCCACCCAGGAAGCTGTCACCAACCTCTGGCCCTTAGGGCCACTCGCAATACTGTACTCCAACCAGACTGTTATTCCCCTAACTCCTCACATATAACTGGCCTCTCCTCCTCTCTCTCCCCTTCCTTGTCTCCTCCTCCTCCTCCTCCTCCTCCTCCTCCTCCTCCTCCTTGTCCTCTAGGCCACGCCCTCCATGCACCCCATCTCAAGCCTCCTTGGGCTCAGTAGGATCACACACTTCTGATTCCTTGCGTCTGCCTGCCTCCCTTACCAACATGCACATCCGTCCTGGGACCCAGGTTGGTCTCCTGTTCCCAGACCTCAGTGGTCTCTCACAAGCACATGGGATTAACAAGTGAGGAGCTGCTGGGGTCTGTGCCACCAAACCCCTTCAGTCACACATCAGACACCTGATGAAGCCCCCTCACAGGCCCTGTCAAAGCTCACCTGGGATGTCCCATGGACAAGGAATTCCCCGGTGTCTGACACCTCCTCCCGTGGTCCCTGGCCACAATACCAGCTTTGTCACAGCTGCACGTTTGGCACCCACTCCACCATGAGTGGCACCTGCTGCCACCCGGTGACCCAGCTGGCTGTGTCTTGCTTCAACCCATGGACTCTGGCTGGAGAAGCAGCGAGAGACCAGAGCCTGGTGGCCTGGCAGTCCCCATCGCTCACTGTCTCGAAGCCAGCGCCACACCGAGAAGCCCTCTAGCCTCCAACCAGCCTCCTTCACACCCTGTGCCTACCCAGGGGAGGGCAGTTCTCAGCATGACAGACGCATGTGTGCCAATACATGGGATGGCAACAGCCAGCCTCCTCACTGAACACAGTATCTTGGACCAGCATCTCAGAAACTCCACAGTAGAACACATCCCAGGCACTGATGACCATCACATACATGGCCGGATGTCCCTGGGGGTCAGTTCCATCCCTGGCTCAAGGTCATTCCCTCTGGATCCTATCACACACCATAGGCCTGGCCGCGGCAAGGGACTAGTGTTTTTCTCCAGGGATCTGGCTGTTTTGACCCCGGTGATATGGCACCTACTGTCCCTCTGCCTGGGGGTCAGTTCCATCCCTGGCTCAAGGTCGTTCCCTCTGGATCCTATCATACCCCATAGGCCTGGCTGTGGCAAGGGACTAGTGTTTTTACCCAGGGATCTGGCTGTTTTGACCCCGGTGATATGGCACCTACTGCCCCTCTGCCTAGAATTCCCCTATCCCCTGACACCAGCTTGTTCTCAGGAGACATGAGCTGGTCCCTCTGAGTCCCCAGAGCCCCAGCACAGGGAATACTGTAGGCATCCTGGACCCTCCTAACATGGAGTATTCCCCAAGCACTTCAGCCACAGACCCTGCCACAGGGAAGGCTGTAGGCACCCTGGACCTTCCTAACATGGAGTATTCCCCAAGCACTTCAGCCACAGACCCTGCCACAGGGAAGGCTGTAGGCACCCTGGACCTTCCTAACATGGAGTATTCCCCAAGCACTTCAGCCACTGACCCTGCCACAGGGAAGGCTGTAGGCACCCTGGACCTTCCTAACATGGAGTATTCCCCAAGCACTTCACTCTGACCCTTCCACTCTTTCCTCTTCACCTACCAGCTTTATTGCAGGCTCAGCCTCTGCCCAGCCCTCCCTGATGCCCAGCATCACCATGCCCTGAATCAGTGTCCTGGGGGCAAAGGCAGCCTCTTGTCAGCCTGCCCTAGTAGGAGCACATGTCCTACAATACCTCAGAAGTAAATGACACTGCCCAGTGTAAACACAGCTGAGGATGTTCAACCAGCTCTGGAGGGGACCAGAGCCAGCCAGACACTGAGTCCAAGGACAGAGCAAATCAGGAAACCATGGACTGACTTTGGTATGTGGGCTGAGACCCACAGATGAGGGTACCAGCAGATGAGGGACTGACTACAAGTACCCCCCCCCGCACCCTGCCACCCCACAGCCTCTCCAGCACAAGCTTTCTATAGCAGGTAAGCATTAAGAACTGGACCTAGGGCAGAGCCCTGGCTTCAGAAAGGAAGCTGGGCCACCACTGCCCCCCAGAGGCTGGCTGAGCCAGGCTGCCCAAGGATAACCTTGGAAAAGGAAATCCACCCAGCCCAGCCAGACCTAGGATAGTAAACAGCCATGCCTGAGCCCAGTTACTCCCTGTGCAGGGCTGAGAGTCCCCAGGACAGACCCTGAGGCCCAGGACATCGCGGAGTCACCCTAAGAACCATCTATGGGCAGCATAGGCCGGAAGCCTCCACCCACTGCGCCAAGCAGATGGTGCTCCTTGTTCTTACAGGAGGAAGCCGTAGGGTCCCCAAGTCCCCTCTTACAAGAAAGGCTAGCACTGCTGGGGTTCGAGGGATCTGGGGCCTGGAAAACACTCCCACCTTGCCAGGTCCCTGACTGTTCCCATGCAATCTCTCAATTCCCCAACCCTCTCTTTCTGACCAACATCTGCATGTCCCCAGAAAGCCAGACTGCTGTTCCAGTTACCCCAAAACAACAAACCCTGGAACCCAAGTCATAGCTGATTCAGAGCAGACGCTGGTGCATTGAAGACACACAGGCCTTCCATGTGGCCTGAGCTGGTGCGCTGAGGACACACAGGCCTTCCACGTGGCCCAAGCTGGTGCGCTGAGGACACACAGGCCTTCCACATGGCCTGAACTGCTCAGACACCCCTACTCACAGCACACCCACCCACACTGGCTCTCCCATTCATCAGAAACTTCTGAGTAGGGTTCTACTGCAACCCAGTTGTGGGGGCTTCTGAGACTCTCATGCCAAGCCTAGAGCCGAGCCCACAGCCTCCAACCCTGCTTCTAATCACCTCCATTTTATAGAACTGAACACTAAGATCCAGAAGTGGAAATGACCTCAAAGTAGCCAACCCACATCCGGGATTCTGCAGGTTGCTGAGCACTGGGTCCAGTACGGAGGGAAACAGCCACAAATAGTCTCTGGGCTTAGCACTACCACCACTGCCCTCCAAACACCTGTTCCCGACAAGGCATCACCCAAGGGGAGAGACCACCTTGGCCACCTCTGGTGTAATCTCACTTCAGTCACCATCTCCTGCAGTGGCTTCACGCCTGGCATTCAGACTCAAGGAT
Source organism: Rhizomys pruinosus (assembly GCA_009823505.1). Lineage (NCBI taxonomy): Eukaryota > Metazoa > Chordata > Mammalia > Rodentia > Spalacidae > Rhizomys > Rhizomys pruinosus. The sequence continues at coordinate 357,428 of VZQC01005560.1, forward strand.
CAGGCCAGGCCCTAGATTCAGCTCCCCAATCCTGGGTCTTGGCTGTGCTGCCTCCCCACAGAGCCTCACACTCTACCTCAGCAAGAGCTGCCCCATGGCTGTCACTGTACCCAGTATACACTGCAGCTCCAGCAAAGTGCCTGGGGCCATGAACCCTAAATGGACTAAGGGCCCAGGGTACATGGAGTCTGGCAGAGAAGAGGAGCAGAGGACGGGGCTTCCTCCCTATGGGCCTCGGTCTGGAAGCCGGGGAGGAAGTGCCCTGAGAAGCATGCCAATACAAGTTCCTCCACGTGTGTTTATCAAATGGGAAATCAAAGCCCAGAGATGGGACAAGATGACAGATATGTTGCCCTCCTGTCAGCGATGGTTCACAGTAATAGTTCACACTGCTCTGGATTCCTGAGGGCTAAGGTGGACTGGGGACACAGCAAGCAGGCCTGAGTCATGCTGACTGCAGGAAGAAGCAGGGGTCTCCAGTGATAAGCAGGTCAGGCACTGTGCTCCCTGGTCACAGAGGACAGCCTGAAGGATAGCCAACACTCAGGAAGAAGAGCTGAGGAGGGACTCCTGAGATGTCACCCTTTAGGAGCATTCCTGTGCCTGCTGCTCCGTGTTCAGAACTACAGGCATATCTCAGCTGGTGCTGTCCTGTGGTTACTGCAGAGGGAATGTCTCTCTCCCTTTTCTGACCTGCTCAGAGATATCCTGCCTTTGGCCTCTTCATCACATCCTGTGGGGTTTCCAGAGGAATCTGACACTTCAGTTCTCAAAAGTACTACCAACTTTGTCAGCTGTAGAGTGTGCCTGACCGCACTGCCAGGTGGCAGCTGTCTGGAGCCATGGAAATGGCTGTGTCTTTAGCAGAGAAGGTTGCATAGGCAGACAGCCCCCTGTAGTGCTGAAAGGACAGCCTGTGACTCAGCTGGTACCTGCCCAAATCTGGCCAGGAGGCTGGCATGGTCAGGTCCCATCCAGAAGGTGTCACAGTGGGCCACCTGCCAGTCCTTCAGCTCCAATCAGATGAACAGCTGTCCCCTGAGAAAACCCTGCTATGGAGGCATGCCAGAGAAGGAGAAGAAGTTCCTGGCAGTGGGGGTGGGGTGGGGTAGCTGCAGAGTGGACAGAAGGCACCAGAACTTTCTTTACCCAAGCAAAGACATGAGAGGTTAGTGGCCAGCCCTTTTACCTTGTGGTTTCTACCACACTTACAGCCTCGCAGCCACTCACCCCAAGCCCAGCCACTCACCCCAGGCCCATTTACTCTGCTATATATACACTCAGCACCCCTAGCTTCCCACCCCCATCCATCCTCTGACTGGCCGGCTCATTCATCCAACCTCCACATTCCCACCATGTATCCAACCATCCCCTCTCTTCTGTGCCGTCTACACATCTGTTTATCCACCTGCATCTCTACCTCCATCCCCCCCACTCATGTTCACCTGCCCATCATCCATCTGTTCACATGCCATCCATGCACCCACCTGTCTACCCACCCCTCCATCTGAGCATTCATCCATCACCTGCCTGCCCATCCATCCTTCTGTCCAAACATACATCCACTTGCCTACCAACCCATCCCTCTGTCTATGCATCCATCTACCTGTCTAGCCATCCATCCCTCTATCTAAACATCCATCCATTCATGTAGCCATCCATTCTTCTGTCTAAATATCCATCCACCTGTCTACCCATCCATCCATCTAGCTAAACATTCACCTACCTGTCCACCCATCCATCTACTTGTCCATTTATCCATATGCTACCGAGTTACCCATCCATCCAACTATCCACTCACCACCTATTCATCTATCCACCACCCATCCATCCACACAACATCCACCCATCCATCCACACACCATCCACCCATCCATCCACACACCATCCACCCATCCATCCACACACCATCCACCCATCCATCCACACACCATCCATACTCCGTCCACACACCATCCACCCACACGGCATCTGTCTACCCTTCCATCCACCTGTCTGTTCACCCATATGCTACATAACCATCCAGCCCTGCCCACACACATGCATTCCTCCATCTATCCATCCATCTCCCCACCACACCACCCATATTCCCCTCCTCACCATCCATCCATCCATCTGCCATTCACTGTCCATCCATCACCCATATATAGCCTCTGTCTCTCGTCTATCTGTCCATCATCACCCATATGTAGCCTTTGTCTCTCGTCTGTCTGCCCATCCATCACCATATGTAGCCTTTGTCTCTCGTCTGTCTATCCATCCATCACCCATATGTAGCCTTTGTCTCTCATCTGTCTATCCATCTATCACCCATATGTAGCCTTTGTCTCTCGTCTGTCTGTCCATTCATCACCCATATGTAGCCTTTGTCTCTTGTCTGTCTGTCCATCCATCACCCATATGTAACCTTTATCTCTTTTCTGTCTGTCCATCACCCATATGTAGCCTTTGCCTTTCGTCTGTCTGTCCATCCATCACCCATATGTAGCCTTTGTCTCTCGTCTGTCTGTCCATCCATCACCCATTTGTAACCTTTGTCTCTCGTCTGTCTGTCCATCCATCACCCATATGTAACCTTTGTCTCTCGTCTGTCTGTCCATCCATCACCCATATGTAACCTTTGTCTGTCATCTGTCTGTCTATCTGCCCATATGTAGCCTTTGTCTCTCATCTGTCCATCATGGAGCTACATGTCCCTGGTTCTGTACTTAACAACTATAACTGGAGACATCTTGTTCAATGATGGCTATCGTGCTCATGGAGAGCCATCTTAAGAGGGGAAAGAAGAAAGAAACCCAGAGGCCACCCCCCGCCAACTTTCACCATTTTCCTACCAGGTCAGGAGTATGAGCCCCTTGACACTTCCTTCCTCCCCTTCTCTAAGCAAAGCTATTCTGGGTTCTGCAAAACCCCAAGGAGCAGATAGGGGTGCTTGTGCCCTCCAACACCCATATCCTGGTGTAACACATAGGACTGCCCTGCCATGATATGCTCTAGACCTTACTGTGTCCATCTGCGCCATTAAACAAGAGGATCTCAGGGCTCAATATCCCTTGCTTCCCAGAGTTGCCCTAGGGAAGGGGTCTTGGAAGAGCTACGCTAGGCCTGACTGGGGATCAGCAACCACACAAGGTTGGTACCTAGCTGACAGGCCTGTCTCCTCCCAGGTAAGGTGCATTCTCAGTCAGTAGGTTCTAGAAGCCCTGTCTCCTCCCAGGTAAGGTGCATTCTCAGTCAGTAGGCTCTAGAAGCCCTGTCTCCTCCCAGGTGAGGTGTATTCTCAGTCAGTAGCCTCTAGAATCCCTGTCTCCCTGCTTCCCCATGACTCACCGTGCCAACAGCTGATGAGTCAGTGCTGTAATTGGGGGCACAGCTCCAGCCACCCCCACACAGAGGACTGAAGCCTGGAGGCGTCCACCTGATAATGGTAGACCTCAGTATCTGGGAAAGCCCATACCCCAGTTTTTTATGGCCACTGAGGCCACCAAAGCTCAGAAGAGTGGCCTGCCTTGTTTAAACAACACAGCTCATGGTGGGGGTGGGCAGAATGAGGAGACCCAGCACCCCTCCCCAGGAGAGCAGGCTGGCCATCTTTCTAGCTCGTCCACCCTGCTGGGCTCAGGCCTCCGCGCGGCCCTGGGCTGGGCCAGGACCCCCGCCCCACCAGCCTCTCATCTCCCTGCTCCTACTCTTGCTCCCCTCCTCCCCTTCGCCTGCCCATAGAGAAGAGGCTGACTGGGCATGTCCATGAAGGCTCCTGCTGCCCCATGGCCCCTCTGCCTCTCTCGATTCCCTTAATCATTTCTATTATCTGATTCACAGGATCACTGTTTTAATACCTAAAGTGGATATGAATTAGTGTTATTGCCCCTAAGTGAAAATAAATTAATGTTAGTGCATAAGAAGTTCCTCTAGACAATTAGAACCCAAAACAAATGAAATTAATAACTCTCATCTTCCCAGCTCCCTCTCAGAGGCCCCGCTTCCACATGGCATGGGACGTGGCTGTCCATGACATGGTCTCCCTGCGTCAGCGAGGATGTGGATGTCCATGACATGGTCTCCCTGCGTCAGCGAGGATGTGGATGTCCATGACATGGTCTCCCTGCATCAGCAAGGACGTGGATGTCCATGACATGGTCTCCCTGCACCAGCGAGGACGTGGATACCCATGACATGGTCTCCCTGCACCAGAAAGGACGTGGATGTCCATGACATGGTCTCCCTGCACCAGCAAGGACGTGGATGCCCATGACATGGTCTCCCTGTGCCAGAAAGGACGTGGATGTCCATGACATGGTCTCCCTGCACCAGCATGGACGTGGATGCCCATGACATGGTCTCCCTGCCCCAGAAAGGACGTGGATGTCCATCATGGTCTCCCTGCATCAGCGAGGATGTGGATGTCCATGACATGGTCTCCCTGCATCAGCGAGGACGTGGCTGTCCATGACATGGTCTCCCTGCGTCAGCGAGGATGTGGATGTCCATGACATGGTCTCCCTGCATCAGCGAGGAC
>VZQC01005560.1:371610-535801 GCA_009823505.1 Rhizomys pruinosus
ACATCAGGCAGTATGGGCTCCCCTTCCTCACAGTCCCATATCAGGCAGTATGGGCTCCCCTTCCTCACAGTCCCACATCAGACAGTATGGGCTCCCCTTCCTCACAGTCCCACATCAGGCAGTATGGGCTCCTTCCTCACAGTCCCACATCAGGCAGTATGGAGTCCTTCCTCACAGTCCCACATCAGGCAGTATGGTGCTGAGGCTGCTAGGTCCCAGGCTGAGGGCAGTGAAGAAGCCAAGACCCTTGAGGACTCTGACCTTGGAAACATCACAAAACCATTCCATATCTAAAACTGGAAAGTATGCAAATTAACCCTGAGTGACCAAGTGGATTGAAGATAAGGCCCCTGCACTGGAAGGCCGCCCATCAGATACAGATACAGAGCACGCAGGCCCCTGCACTGGAAGCCTGCCCACCAGATACAGGTACAGAGCACGTAGGCCCCCTGCACTGGAAGCCTGCCCACCAGATACAGGTACAGAGCACGTAGGCCCCTGCACTGGAAGCCCGCCCATCAGACACAGGTACAGAGCACGTAGGCCCCCTGCACTGGAAGCCTGCCAACCAGATACAGGTACAGAGCATGTGACACTGTCACTCCCGCAGGGCCACTGGCTTCCTGTTTAGCCCCTTGTGGAGCCCAACCTGTGACCACCCCTCACACTAGGAAAACGGGTACCAGGGACCTGCAAAACCCCTAAGGGAAAGTCCAGGAGCTTTCTGTTCGATGTCCATCCTTGAAATCATGCCCCACCAGGCCCTCAGCTAGGATATGGAGCCCTGTGGAGACGGGGTAGAAACATCTGAAGTGAGAACAGGAAGACCTGCCAGGGTCTACAACTGCAGGGCAGCAAGTCTGCCTTGGCTTCTTCTCAAAGCCCTGCTCACAGCTGATGGACCAATCACCCATGACTCCCAGCAGCAGGAGCTGCAAAGGCCAGAGGCAAGACTGCGCGTCCCTATGCCCAGGAAGGCCTGGGGCTCAGTCATGGACACACCCCTCCCACCTTGCCAAGCCTGTGTGGAGAGTTCACTTTGCAGGGAGACAGGCTCTGAACCCACCTGAGAACTCTCTCTCTCTCCCCTTCCTGAGCCCCCACAGCCCTCAGCATCCACCCCCATTTTCAACTTATCCCAGCCTGCTCCTTACCCAGACCAGAAGCCTTCTGGGACTCTTCTTAGGGGTTATGCCCCATGAGCCACAGGGAAGGCAATGATGTGGGGGAAGCTAGTGAGCAGGTAAGGACAGCCAGCCTTGGCCGGGAAACCAGCCATACCTAGAAGTGCAGAACCACGGGTAAAGATAAAGCTGAGGAATGAAAGGCCTTGAGGATGTAGTCTGGTAGATGGGTTCGGTGGATGCAGAAAGATGGCTGCAAGTCAGCAGAGGGCCCTGTGGTGCCCATGGGTTTGCCAGTAACATGAACACTGACCTACTAGAGGAAGTAATGAAGGACAATGGCCATGCTGGGGTGCCACAGGCACAGGGGCCAGGGCATGGACACCACAGCCCGTATAGCCCTAAATGCCAGTCTAGAGGACCAGGTTTGGCTTGCATGGACACTTGAGAGTCACTGAAGTTTAGGGAACAATAATGAAAAAAACCCCAGGGAGGAGTCAGAAGAAGAGAGGGAGGATGTGGTAGGTCCCAGCAGATGTGGACCAGGCCCATTTTGTAAGGTAGGGACAGTGGGCCACACAGGGGCCGAGTGCTCCCTGGGCTGCCTCAGCTCTACTGCCAGCCCATATAACACCTACAAGAAGAACTCTATACATGGAGCCGCTGCCATGGAGGTCAAGAGAGCTCCGCCCCAGGCTCACAGTCCCAGGCTCATCTTCAGCCACCAGCCACCAGCCATATAAGACACTTCTGAATATCCTGAGGAAGACAGACTCCTAGAGGAAAGAGCAGCCAGGCCCGGCCATGCACAGAGCCCCCATGTGAGGTGGCACAGCCACCCTGACCCATGGCGGAGCTGGCAAGGCGCAACCCCAACGCCTATCAGTGTTTTACCATCTCAGCTTCAGGCCCGATGGCAATTTTATTTTTAAAAATTTTTTTATTTATTTATTTTATGTGTATGAATGTACTGCCTGCATGCAGGTCTGTGCATCCATGTCGTGCAATGCCGCGGAGGTCAGAAGAGGGCGTCGGATTCCCCTGGAACTGGAGTTCTCCTGGAATTGGAGTTACAGAAGGTTCTCAGCCACCATGTGGGTGCTGGGGATCGAACCCGGGTCCTCTGCAAGAGCAGTCGGCGCTCTTAACCGCTCGGCCATCTCTCCAGCCCTGATGGCAATTTCAATGCTGGGCCAGGTGGTGACTGGAAACAGCATGATGACGTCTGGTGGCTGGCTCTCTCATGAAGGACAGCATGGGACATGAAGGTAGAGGGGGCAGGTGAAACTGCAGTCTATGGCCTTGTGCTGCTCCCCTTGAAGGGCTTCCCAGGCCAGCTGCTGATGGGTGTGGGGGACTATGTCTACTACACAGGCACTTCTGCTCCCAGAGGGCCTGACACCCAGGCACTACAGTGAGGGACATTCCACCTGCTGGTACACCCCACCCTCAGGGCCCTACCCCATCCCAGAGCCTCTCCCACCGGGCTCTAAGGACTCGGGTATTTGCATATGCATTGAGGGCCAACCCCCTTGGAATGGGGAGGTGGTACCTTGTCACCCAGGTCCCTCATTGGGTTGAATAGGGAAACAGGTAAAATATGATCATTTTGACTTGCTCAGGGGACACTCCCTGTCACTGGGCATTACAGTAGTCACGAGCCTTCCCTTCCTGAAAGATCTAGCAGTAGGTGCCCTGCGAAGCAGGAGTGTGGGAAGGTGCAGCGCCAATCCTGGGAGCTTCCTGAAGCACTGGCCACGTGGCCACCCCTGCCTTTGTAGCCATGGAGCATGGAGACCAACCCTGGAAGAGAGATGCCCTTGCAGACCCACTTCCATAGAAGCCTTGAGACTCAAACCACTGCCCTGGTCTTTGTGATCATGCCAGCCCTTCCGAGTGAAGGTCAGTCTGCAGTCTTCTCTAAGTGGCCTCTCACCCCCCTGTGGCTCCTGTGACCTCACCTTCCATGTCCTACATCCTCAAACCCGCACCTAAGGTTAAGAGTTCAGCATACAGGGGCACACGTTCAGGTAGCACCCTAGCCAGTGAGACACCCCCACAGAAGCAGAGAAGAGCTGTATTAGAACTGATGGGATAGGATGGCAAGGGACTGGCCTGGCCAGCAGTAGCAGAACCTTTGCAATGTCTCCTGTCCACTGTGCTCCGCAGGCTCATGTGATTGAACACTTAGTCATCTACCTGACGGTGCCGCTGTTTGGGGAGACTATGGAATCTTGGGAGGTGGGGCCTACTTGCTGAATGTGGGCAAAAGAGGTAGAACTTGAGAGTTCTAGGCTGGTCGACTTTCAGCCCACACTCTCGGCTTCCTGATGAAGCGAGCAGCCGTGTGTTCCTGATGTAAGCAAGCAACCGTGTGTTCCTTCTGCCACAGCTGGGAGCTGCTCTCACCACGCACCTTCTCCACCATCATGAACTGTGCTCTCCCTCAAACCATGAGCCCAAACCACTGCTCCTTTTATGTTTGTTTCTGCAACAAGAAAAAAAAACAAAAACACTATACATTCCCCCAAGACCTAGTGTAGGGGGACTTCGAGAGGTTTCAGGAGGACCTCAAGACCCCTCCAGTACTGAAATGCTCCCAGGGGAGGAGAAAGAGGGGTACACCAGAGGGACCATGGAAATGGGGTGACCACTCAGATTCCACAAACCCCTCTGGGACTTTGCCTGATGATCCCAGGCTCTCCCCCACCACACCCAGCATTGGAAGGACAGGAGATAAGTCGCAGCAGACCCAGGAGACGGTTACAGCCACTTCCCCAGCATCCCTTTTAGACAGAAAACCTCAGTGGGGGTTGCAGACAGAGTGGAGAAGGCAGCTACCTGAGAAGCCTGGGAAGCGGCTCCTCAGCTCCTTGTTTTTAAGAGCAGTTTATGAAGAGCCATGTCAATTTCCACTTAAATCCCAAGCCTGGGACAATTTCACCCAGGATTCTATTTTAAAATGTCGAAAGCACTATTTCAGAGCAGAAATCAATAAAATGGACCCGAAAAAAATAGAAAGGAAAACGGAAAGGGGGTCCTGAGCAAAGCTTCACTCAGCTCCTACTAAATGCTAGTTTTTTCAAACATCAATAACTGCAGCTTTTAACTTAATTCTGGGGTGTGCAGCCTGTCTACTTAGAGGTTTTTATGGTGAGCCGGCCCAGCATCTAATCTCAATCAGGGCAGGCAGATGAAAGCCCACCAAGATCACACAGCCACTTCCTGTTCCCCTCCAGGATCAGGGTCCTCAGCCACCTCCAGACCACTGCTCACAGACCCAGGTCCCTCTCAAATGGGAATGCATGGACAACCAACTGCTCTGCCCAAACTGAGTCAACTGACTAGAGAACAAGGAATTACACTGCTGCAACGTGGCCTCCAAGATGGTGTTCAGGAGCTACCACAAAGACAGAAACAGACGGGGAAGAACAGAACAGAGCCAAGACGCCCAGGCTAGCCCTCACCAAGCTGGCTCCCATGTCCCCTGACCTAAGAGCATGCACCCCTCCCTGCATGTTACTTGGGCAGTGACTCCCACGCCTGTGGAATTTCCCTTTTGTCTTTCTGAGGAACTTGACAATTGTCCTTGCACCCCAGTGTTAGGGCAGTAACCAAGCTATCTGTGACAAAACATTGACCAAAACCAACTTGGGGGTGAAAGGACTCATGTGACCTAATCACAGTTCATCCAGGGAAACCAGGGCAGGAATTCTGGCCAAGAACTCAGGACAGGAACCTGGAGACAGGAACCAAACAGAGCACAGACCTTGGAGGTACGCTGCTCACTGTCTCGCTCCCTCGGTCTGTGCTCAGCCTGCTTTCTTCTATGATCCAGGACCACCTGCCCAGGGCTGGTACTGCCCACAGGAAGCTGGGCCCTCCCACATCACTCAATAACCAAGAAAATGCTTCACAGACATTCCTACAGCCCAGTCTAAGAGAGGAAGTTCCCCAATTGAGGTTCGCAGGTGTGCCAAGTGGACAGGCAAGCCAGCCATGGCAGGTGAGGACTCCGTGGAGAAGGCCCACTACCACAGGTAGACATGACACTGTGTGATAACCTGAGCTCACGGGTTACCAGCACTGTCCTTCCAGGAGGGGCAGTCCATGATGAGGAAGTGACATTCAAGGCCCTTCAGTCACCCCTGCCCTGCACTGTGCCTGCAAATGCAGGACCAGGGCCCAAAAGACTGCTCTCTAAGCACCCACACTTCCTGCCCCATCTCCCAAACAGCCAGCACCCACGCATCAGACAGAGCAGGGCTCAGGAGTTGGCCAGCGGTTTGGGTTGGGCTCTCAGCTCCCAGGGCTCCTCGGCTCCTGTGTAGTAGATGTGCACGGACCTGCAGGGACCTGAACCCTGGTGCCAAGCACCACAGGCTGAGCCTGGGCCTCTTTGCTTGGCGTCCCTGCTCCTGGGCCCCAGGCTTCCCAGCCTGCCCCATCATCCATCATCGAAGGCCATCCAGAATCCTATGAGCCTGGAGCAGCCGCCCCTGCCTGGCCCCTACTGCTGCCCCATGAATCATCCCAAGCGCCTTTCACTCCAAACCAAAACTGCCCTGGACACCAGTCTAGCCTGAAGGCCCCCAGAGGAGAATGCAGTCTAGTCTGAAGGCCCCCAGAGGAGGACGCAGTCTCTGCACAGATTCACAGCATGTCCCTCCCCTGGAGCAGCCACCATTGAGCACTTCTGCCCAGACTCTGAGAATCAGACCACACTGAGCTTCCCATGGGTGAATGCCCAGGGCACGCCCTAGGTGGGCATCAGCACCAGAGAAGAGATGGACTGATCCTGGGTGTGGAAAGGGGGTAACAGGAGCTGGGACAGGGATCCCAGGAGTTGGGGGGACCCCTGCACTGTGTTCAGAGAAGACTTCACCCCACGACCTTGAGGGTGGCATACAGCACCATGGGAATAGGGACAGGGAGATTAGACTCAGCTATGGGGGATGAGACCCAGCCCAGGGCTTGGGGTCCAGCCTGGGCAGGTGGGGACTGAAGGAATCCTCTCAGCTGGGCCACGGGCAGGTATGTAGGTCAGGGTCTATGGTAAGAGACAGCCCACAGAGAGTGTATCAGCTTCAGTGCAGGGTGAAAGGAAGCACTGGGGAGGGAGCACTAGGGAAGACCCATCACCTCACATTCTCTCCCTGAGTCACTCTCTAGGCTTGCCCAATACCAGCAGGAACGGGCTTGGCACCCGAGTGAAGGCTTGGATAATTCTTGGGTAATTCCAGGTCCTGTCAAGTCAACAATGGCTATTAACCATCACATGGCCTCCAAGGGGATATGAGCTCTCGCACATGGGCTCTCCCCCTCTCTCACTTGCTCCCTCTTTCCTGACCACCACGAGTTGAGCAGCCATCTCCAGTCACCAGGAGTTGAGCAGCTATCTCCAGTTACCATGAGTTGAGCAGCCATCTCCAGTCACCATGAGTTGAGCACCCATCTCCAGTCACCAGGAGTTGAGCAGCCACCTCCAGTTACCATGAGTTGAGCAGCCATCTCCAGTCACCATGAGTTGAGCAGCCACCTCCAGTCACCAGGAGTTGAGCAGCCATCTCCAGTTACCATGAGTTGAGCAGCCATCTCCAGTCACCATGAGTTGAGCAGCCATCTCCAGTCACCATGAGTTGAGCAGCCATCTCCAGTTACCATGAGTTGAGCAGCCATCTCCAGTCACCAGGAGTTGAGCAGCCATCTCCAGTCACCATGAGTTGAGCAGCCATCTCCAGTCACCATGAGTTGAGCAGCCATCTCCAGTTACCATGAGTTGAGCAGCCATCTCCAGTCACCAGGAGTTGAGCAGCCATCTCCAGTCACCATGAGTTGAGCAGCCATCTCCAGTCACCATGAGTTGAGCAGCCATCTCCAGTTACCATGAGTTGAGCAGCCATCTCCAGTCACCAGGAGTTGAGCAGCCATCTCCAGTCACCATGAGTTGAGCAGCCATCTCCAGTCACCATGAGTTGAGCAGCCATCTCCAGTCACCATGAGTTGAGCAGCCATCTCCAGTTACCATGAGTTGAGCAGCCATCTCCAGTCACCAGGAGTTGAGCAGCCATCTCCAGTCACCATGAGTTGAGCAGCCATCTCCAGTCACCATGAGTTGAGCAGCCATCTCCAGTCACCATGAGTTGAGCAGCCATCTCCAGTTACCATGAGTTGAGCAGCCATCTCCAGTCACCAGGAGTTGAGCAGCCATCTCCAGTCACCATGAGTTGAGCAGCCATCTCCAGTCACCATGAGTTGAGCAGCCATCTCCAGTCACCATGAGTTGAGCAGCCATCTCCAGTCACCATGAGTTGAGCAGCCATCTCCAGTCACCATGAGTTGAGCAGCCATCTCCAGTCACCATGAGTTGAGCAGGCATCTCCAGTTACCATGAGGTGGTGGTTTGGCTCCCGCTGTGATGTTGGCTTCTCCACAGGTGAGAACATGTGAATACTCCATCATGGAATGGAACCTTGGAGATTCCCAAAATAACTTGATTATCTTAAGCATTTTGTCATAGTCACAGAAACTGCCATTCCCATCTTTGTGAACTGACCACACACAGCCTAGACCAGGCAAATTCCTACAATTTAGAGACCCCCATGGTGTCATCCCTCAACCAATGGAAAAATGGAAGGTTGGGATGTTGATGAGATCCCCACAGGAGGAAGACAGGAGTGGGAAGGAGGGTGTGCTCAGGTCAGTGTGGACAGGAGCGGTTTATATGTGCTGTCCTCCTCAGCTGTCACAACGTCCTATTATCTTTATTCTAGAAAAAATATCTGTGTCTCGGAGAAGTTAACATATTTGTCCAAGGCTCCACAACTCCCAAGGAGAGAACTGAGATCCTAAACCATCAGAGGGCCAATGTCTTAGTCCCAAGGAGCTCAAGGCTCCTCCCTGGCCTCTCTCGGGTCCCAGCAGCTCCAGTGCTCATGGCTCATGGCTGTATCACTCCAAACCCTACTCAGTCTACACAGGACCTGTCCTCTGTGTGCCATGTCCTTTCTTAAAGGGGATGTCAACTGATCCAGCCTGTCTCATCTCAAGACCCCACTATAGTTATATCCACGAACATCCGTACTCTAGAAAAAGCTCACATTCTGAGGCCCAGGGGGACATGACTCCTTTGTGACCTGCTGCATGGATTGCCAGGGGCTGTCTGATGTCTTGAGGGAGCTGACCAAGAGTAGCAGGGGACAACATGGCAGAAGCCAAGAGTTCCTGCAAACCCAGGCCCTGCCCCATCGCCATCACTGCTTGGGCAATCCTGGCTGGCCAACATGCACTTCCTAGATGTATCTGTGCCCTTCCTGGGTTCTCTGACAAGTGTGGGAGTCTTCAGCAAGACCCAGTTCTCTGCATGGAGGATATCAAGGCCTGGGTGATACCATCAGGCTCATGTGTGTGACTAGGGACAGTCCTTCCTCTCCTAGCTCTGCCAGCCTTTCTCTCTCAGGCTGTTTAATCCTGACAAGGACCCATGCATGCTGTACAGTCCTCACCCACACACCTGCCTGAATACAATCTACCATGAGGCTATGGGAACAGTAACCACCTCCAGCCCCTAGGGTGTGCTTCGCTTTACCCTCCCCTCATCCATCCTTCCAATCTCACAGCTGTCTGGAACCACAGGCAAATTCTGGGACCCAGCTACAGGGAATAGGTGAGACAGAAGACAATTAGAGGAAGCCATATGGGATGTACTTCAGTTACCATGGAGACACGGTATGGTTAAGGAATCCAAAGCCCAGAGAGGATGAGCAAGCTGCCTAGAGCCACACAGCCCCAGGTTGCAGAGCCAGGCCTGTCCACCCCAGCCATGTCTAGAGGACTTGTCCAACTGCCTCTGAGACTCCAGCATCAATAGTCAGAGGCAGGTGGGCTGGACATCCTGCCACCCTCCCTTCCTGTGTCATCTCTACCTGCCCCAGCCTCCCTCCCTGTGTCATCTCTACCTGCTCCAGCCTCCCTCCCTGTGTCATCTCTACCTGCCCCACCCTCCCTTGCTGTGCCATCTCTACCTGCCCCACCCTCCCTCCCTGTGTCATCTCTACCTGCCCCACCCTCCCTCCCTGTGCCATCTCTACCTGCCCCACCCTCNGTGCCCTTCCTGGGTTCTCTGACAAGTGTGGGAGTCTTCAGCAAGACCCAGTTCTCTGCATGGAGGATATCAAGGCCTGGGTGATACCATCAGGCTCATGTGTGTGACTAGGGACAGTCCTTCCTCTCCTAGCTCTGCCAGCCTTTCTCTCTCAGGCTGTTTAATCCTGACAAGGACCCATGCATGCTGTACAGTCCTCACCCACACACCTGCCTGAATACAATCTACCATGAGGCTATGGGAACAGTAACCACCTCCAGCCCCTAGGGTGTGCTTCGCTTTACCCTCCCCTCATCCATCCTTCCAATCTCACAGCTGTCTGGAACCACAGGCAAATTCTGGGACCCAGCTACAGGGAATAGGTGAGACAGAAGACAATTAGAGGAAGCCATATGGGATGTACTTCAGTTACCATGGAGACACGGTATGGTTAAGGAATCCAAAGCCCAGAGAGGATGAGCAAGCTGCCTAGAGCCACACAGCCCCAGGTTGCAGAGCCAGGCCTGTCCACCCCAGCCATGTCTAGAGGACTTGTCCAACTGCCTCTGAGACTCCAGCATCAATAGTCAGAGGCAGGTGGGCTGGACATCCTGCCACCCTCCCTCCCTGTGTCATCTCTACCTGCCCCAGCCAATTCCCACGGGAGCCTGAGTGTTCTCATCACTGATGTGCATCCAGCTACCTTCAGGTTCACTCCCATCGTCACCAGCAGAATACAACCGCGTGCCCTGCTCGGCGAGGCATGCGCCTTGCTTGTGCTGGTGTCTGTTAATTTGCTATTAATACAGGTTCCAGCACTGACCCTCTCCCTGGGCTTGGCAGCAGTCTAGGGGAATTGTCACCCGGCCCAGAACAAGATCAGATATGTTAGGCCTAACTTGCCGTGACCTTTCTTTCTTCTCTGTAAACCACTTGCTTAAGAAAAATCTCAGCCATCATAAATCACCATCACTCAGAGTATTTGGGCCAGACTCTGGAGCCCAGGGGCATTCATCACAGTTTGGGGACTTTGACAGCCATTCGCTGAGGAGTTTACCAACAACAACCCTTGCTCTCTCCCCTAGGAAACTCCACTGGTCCCTCCCCATCCCATCTCCAGGCAGCACCTGGATCCTGCAGATAACGACCCTCCAGGAAGCCCTTTCTGACCTGCCCAGCCCAATGCTGAGTTTGTGCAAGAAGTAAAAGCCAGGTAGCAGGCTAGAGAGATGGCCTAGCGGTTAAGAGCACCGACCGCTCTTACAGAGGACCCTGGTTCCATCCCCAGCACCCACATGGTGGCCGAAAACCATCTGAAACTCCAATTCCAGGAGAATTCCAGTTCCAGGGGAATCCGAGACCCTCTTCTGACCTCCGCGGCATTGCACGATACAGGTGTACAAACCTGCATGCAGATAGTACATTCATACACATACAGAAATAAATAAAATAAAAAAAAAAAAGCCAGTTAGCCCCATGAGTCTCATCTCTACAGACCTGGAGCAGTACTGTGAGGTCTCATCCACCACGATCAGCAACCTGCAGCCTTCAATAGAATCCAGCCCACAGTCTGACTTATAAATAAAGTTTTATTGAGACAACCATGCTGTTCTTCTGTGCTCTTGATGGCTGCTTACACACTAAGTGACCTTGTATATACACACTCAGAGCTGAGGGATCTTCCCACCACAAAGCTCTGTGCCACTCTGCTGTGACCCAGACTTTGCCCTCAGTGACTGCTCTTTCTACTGACTGCTGCAGATAGGGGCTCAGAGATGGTTGGAGACCCTCCCAGGGCCACACAGCAAGAGTCCTGAGTCCTCAGGAAAGGGCTAGAATCCAGGCACAGTTCTGGTCCCTGCAGCCTCCTGGAGTGTCTGTTCATTTGAACTTGGAGGTTGACCCCATGGAGAGAAAGGCAGCAGGGAGCAATATCCAGAGGTGGTGGTGACCTCCCAACCCTATGCACCCCGCCTGTAGCTGCAGCCTGGGGGCCAGCGCCTCCGCATCTCAGCGTGTGGTGCAGTTGTCCTATTCACCGGCCCTGCTGCGGCTTGACTATAGAAACTCCTCTGTAGGCTCGGGTGCTATGGTCTAGGTCCCCTGCTGGTGGTGCTGTTCTGGAAGGTTCTGGAACTTCACTGAAGGACGTGGTGACTAGGTACTGGTCCTTGAGGGTATCTTGCCTGTCCTTTCCTGTCTCCCTTCACTTCTGCCCACAGCGACGTAGACGGAAGCTTCTGCCCTGTGTTGCTATGGTCACAAAGCTTCTCCCAGGTACACAGAGCCAATGAGCACCCACCCAAGTCTCAGAAACCACAAGCCAGACAGTGCTCCCTCCTGAAGTTGTTTCTGTCAGGTGCTTGGTCACAGTCAAGAGCAGACTCCAGTTCTCCCCAAGAAAGGCCTCTCAGCCAGCAAGGCCCGGGGAGAAGGGCACCCAGGCCCCGTCACAGAGTGCTTCAAAAGAAGTCAGGAAGTTTCCAGAAACTAAGCTTCAGCTACAGCATCAGGTTAAGAGAGGGAGGAACCTCTGGCCATATAGCCATGGACTGGCCAGGCTGGGGGTCGGACAGAGGATGGGTAGGACATGGCCTAGAAAGGCTCAAATCTCCAGCTCAGCCTTTGCTATGGGGCAGGACAGAGGGCCAGACCTGAGACTGAACCGAAACCACAGCCTTCCAGATGGAGGGCTCTGGGTGAAAGTATCCCACGTCCCTCTCTCCCTCCCTCTCTCCCTCCTCCTCTACTTCTTACCACCACCCCATACCACCACCACCACCCCCCAGACCTCCTGAAGCCTGACTCAGCAGACCCAAGGCAGGGGCCAGAGTCAGTCAAGACAGGGGTCAAGGTCAGACATGGACAGGGGTCAAGGTCAGGCATGGACAGGGGTCAAGGTCAGGCATGGACAGGGGCTCATGGGCAGCAAGGATCTGCACTGTGAACCTGGACTCTGCCTCCCACCGCCAGCCCAGCACCAGCAGGCTCTCCTCTGCAGTGGGGAAGGGTACAGCTACAGAACAGGGGAGACCTGTCCTCTCCCACCATGGTGCCAGGGAAATGCTGCTCTGAGCCAGGAAGGTGTTGGCTCCCTCTCTGCAGCAGGGAAGGAGCCAGCAAACCTGCCCTGGGATGGTAACTGGGTGGGCTGGAAAGCTACAGCCTCCCCGACCGCAGCACTGGGCCCAGCTCACCTTCCCTCTCCCAGGCATTCAGGCTGGATGCCTCTTCACCCCTTTCTTCACTCTCCCCCAAGCCTGTGTGAGCAGGGATCCCCATGCTGAGTGAGCAGAAGATCCCTGTTATAGCTGTTCAGTGTCTGGGAGCAGGGGAGATGGCCCTTCCCCATCCTCAGGAAGCACAGTGGGACAGGGACAGCCTGGCCCCCAGAGGGGGCTGCAGACCTGCCGGAGTCTGTCCCCAGACTCAGAAGGTACTTCATTCATTCACATGCTCGGTGTCACCACACAGCCCAGGGACAGATCCAACACTGACTGCATCTCTGAAGGGGTCTGACAAGGCAGGGGAGAGCTCGATGGAACAGAGCATGGCAGCAGTAGCTGGAACAGGGCTGTCAGGCAGTACTGCTTCCAGAGTCCTAAGACCAAGAAAGTGCTTTGTCTTTATTTCAAGGCCAGAGGAAGACATGGGGGGAGGGGCTAGAGTTGGGAGTTAGGGTATTTTGAGGGATACGATTCCCTTCACAGTGTGAAGTGTAAGAGCTATTTGGGGGTTCTGGGATAAGATGGCAGAAGTGGTGCAGATGGCTGGCTCTGGGATTCCGGCTAAGCCAGCACTCTGAGAGGAGGGCAGAGCCCTGAATGAAAGGCTCCTCTCTTGCTTCCCTGGGGATCCAGACGGGGCCTTCCAAGACAGGAAGCTCTAGCAACCCTGACCTGGGACCTGGGAACCCCCTTCATGACCCACCGGGCAGCCACTGGAAAACACAACAGTCTGAGCCCCGCAGCCATCAACATTGTCTGGACCCCCTTGTCCCTCCGAGGGGCCCAGGTGGGAAAATGCAGGAGCGCAACTTGCAGGTCAGCTTGCTCACCCCCAGAGCTGCCTGGGGTCCAGAACAATCACAGGCAGCAGGCCCCAATCTGTTTTTTGGGATTTTCTTAAATGCCTAGAGCTAGAGTCTTGTGAAATTTGCATACATATTCATGTAAAAAATATGCAAATCACACCTCCCCCAGATCAGCTGCAGGAAGGTGGCTGCCTGTCCTTCTTCCCCAGGGTCAGCTCCACCCACAAAACCCTGAAGATACAGGCTCCAGAGCCTTTGTCACCTGCCCTCACATGTGTACAGATGGAGAAACTGAGGCTAGAGGGGCAGATGGACTTGCCCACGGCTGCCTCCCTTGGCTAGGCAGAGCTGAGCCAGAAACTCGAAGCCAAGACAATTTCTGCCCAGCAACCTCCTCCTGACAGAGGCCCCGGCACTCCCTGGGCAGTGTGGGCATCTGTGCCGGATCACCCACGCCTCCGTGAGAAACAGTGACATTTGCTCTTAAGCCCTCTCCCAGAGGACCTAGTGAGCCATCCCTTCCCAGTCAAAGCCAGCTCCAGAAATAAAGCCTCCTCCAGCCCTGCATGGATTAAATGTCACCACAGAGAGCAGAGGAATGATGAATCTAGATTATTGGAACCAGAAGGAAGAGCGAGTGTCTCTGAGTGGCATGCCCCACTTCAGACCACTGAAGGCCCACCGTGCTCACAGCTCGAGACACCCAGCACCTGGTCAGTACAGAAACTGAGGCATGGGGTTAAGGTTTCATTGTGAGGGCTGAAACAAGAACAAAGTCTTGGGTCTCCTGTCTTTAAGGAGCCATGCAAATACTGGATTTGCCTCTCTGAGAGCTTGAGAGAGGCCTGTGTGCTGAGCCCAGTGATAAAGCCCCTCTACCCTACAGCCTAGGGTCCTATGGCTTGAGAGAGGCCTGTGTGCTGAGCCCAGTGATAAAGCCCCTCTACCCTACAGCCTAGGGTCCTATGACTCTCATACACACAGGCCACTGAAGAGGTAGCCGCTATCCTCTGAGCTCCTGGGCACTCTGCTGCTGCGTGCGCAGTGCTTGCCTAAAGCAGGACCCAAAGGCCTTACCCCATTCTGCAGTTTGTGAATCTCTAGGCTTCAGAGTCACCATCTGTGGTTTAAGGTAAGAGCTTGCTGAGCAGGGTGCCTCTGGGGTTAGGTAATCTAGATCTGAAACACAGACCCTGGAAAGAGCCACTCAGACAAACACATACCCTGTATGAACAGAGTTCTGCATGCTCTGGAGTGAGAGTCACTAATGAGCATCCCAGAAAGGGGCCCTCCAGCCCTGTGGGGCAACTCACTCATAGAGCTGGGCCCTGGAGCAGTAGTGGAGCCAGGAGCCTCGACATCCCCATGGACCCTTCCATGGACCGCTGACCCCACGACATTCCCCATGGACCCTTCCATGGACCACTGACCCCACGACATCCCCATGGACCCTTCCATGGACCACTGACCCCACAACATTCCCCATGGACCCTTCCATGGACCACTGACCCCTCGACATCCCCATGGACCCTTCCATGGACCACTGACCCCACGACATTCCCCATGGACCCTTCCATGGACCACTGACCCCACGACATTCCCCATAGACCCTTCCATGGACCACTGACCCCACAACATTCCCCATGGACCCTTCCATGGACCGCTGACCCCACGACATTCCCCATGGACCCTTCCATGGACCACTGACCCCACGACATTCCCCATGGACCCTTCCATGGACCACTGACCCCACGACATTCCCCATGGACCCTTCCATGGACCACTGACCCCACGACATTCCCCATGGACCCTTCCATGGACCACTGACCCCACGACATTCCCCATGGACCCTTCCATGGACCACTGACCCCACGACATTCCCCATGGACCCTTCCATGGACCACTGACCCCACGACATTCCCCATGGACCCTTCCATGGACCACTGACCCCACGACATTCCCCATGGACCCTTCCATGGACCACTGACCCCACGACATTCCCCATGGACCCTTCCATGGACCACTGACCCCACGACATTCCCCATGGACCCTTCCATGGACCACTGACCCCACGACATTTCCTGTGGACCCTTCCATGGACCACTGACCCCACGACATTCCCCATGGACCCTTCCATGGACCACTGACCCCATGACATTCCCCATGGACCCTTCCATGAACCACTAACCTCAGTCACAACACAGCAGCTGCGTCTCAAGGACCAGTGTCTTCAAGAGCCAAACAACAGGGGGTCCACCATTTACGAGCTGGACCTAGAAGTTACTTAGCATCACAAGGCCATCAGGCTACAGGAGATGGAGACATAGATCACACACACACACACACACACACACACACACACACACACTAGTATTAAAAGAAATACGTGGGAAACTGCCCCAGCCATATTGGAAGGGCCCTCCCAACTCCCTGTCACAGCAACCCTGCCATGTCACCTTTGTCCAACATACAATACGCCTCACCCACAGTCCCACTTTCCCCCCAGAGCTCCACGCTCCCTGGTCCAGCCACTCCAGTCTCCTCACTGCTCTTAGGAATGCCAGCCTCTTCCTGCCTCAGGGCCTTTGCACCACCTGACGTCTTCTTGCTGAGACCTCACGTGGCTCCTCCTGCACTTCATTCTGATTTCTGCCCAGATCTTCCCCACTGGATCTCTCCAGACTTTGCACTTGACCCCTAGTTCTGTATCCCCCTCAATCTGTTTCTCCTCTTTCTCCTAGCATGCTCTAGAAGGCCACAGTTAGGTTTACTGTGAACCATCACACTCTCTGGGATGTAAGCTCCACAGGGTAGGGCACCCTACTGCCCTGTCCCCGTCACCTCCAGGGTCTTGTACCACATGGCCAGGTTCCATGCCTGCTGCTGGTGGTACCCATGGCCAGAACCCTTGCCTTTGCACCGGCCCTTCAGCAGCAGAGCCCTGGGCTGCCCTCTCCCACCAGGACCTCTACACTTGGGGTCTGTCTAGGATCCAGCTGGCCTCACCCCAACAACTGTGGGCCCCTTGAAGACCAGACTGGGCACACAAGGACCCTTTGCCAGTACCTAGGAGCAACAACACCACGCTCGCCCCATGGCCGCAGGCACGAGCTATGACCTTCATGTCCCAAGTCCATCAAACAGGGGGTGGATGTCCAGAAAGTGTGGCCATGGCCCCGCTGCCCCATTTGCAGTAAGAAACAAAGGGACCTCCTGGCCAAATTATTAACTTTATTGTCAGTGAACAGGGCTTTGAGGGTGCTGTCCGTGGGCAGGGGTTTCATGTGGAGGGGGACAGTCGAGTTTATGGGCCAGGGAGAAGGCATAGCAGCAGGAGTCGTGGGAGGGTAAGATTCCCAGAGGCTCAGCTGCCTCCCACAGTAAAGACACTCAGCTCAGATGGACGGACCAGAGAGCCCCGAGTCAAGAAAGGCCAGGTACCCACATACTCCCCACTTCACCTCACAACATAGAGTGCAAAGCCCTGAACAAGGACCAACGAGGGCTCTGAGAGGGGAATGGTGGATCTGGGCTACAGGGTCAGTAAAACGGGTAACCAAAAGTGACAAGAAGAGTGGTGCCTGGCCACTGTGCTGGGACCAAGAAAAGAAGAGGCTCGATGAGGGGTGCAGGACTAGAGGGGGCTGTCAACAAGAAGCTCTGGTGGGAGGGCAGCAGAGGGCCTCCAGGGCCCAGTGCACACCCAGGACCCTGCTGCCGTACTGCACCCGTGCTGCAGCTAGCAGGGTCAGAGGCCAGAGGAGGGAGTCACATAAGCATACACAGTTCAGTAAGGTGGGCACTGTCACGGCTAGGACAGGAGCACAGGGATGGCTGTAACCACCAAGACATCTCCAGATGCTGGCAGGCCTGGGCCGAAGGGAAGAGCAACCCCCAGACTCTTCCACAAGAAACCCCTCGCCACAGATAGTCAGGACACAAGGGAAGTGTGCCTGCAGATGCATGGGTACCCAATGGGCTCAGGGCCACATGGACACAGGCCAGGATCCAACTTAGAACCTGACCTCTGCATAGCCTATTCCGCAGGTGGCCAAGGTGGAACCTTAGACGTCCAGGTGTCGGAATCTATACTCAACACCCAGGAACATCTATGGGCCCCAGTTACATGGTCCCAGTCCCTTGGGGAAATGATAGGAGCATCCATCACAGTGTCCATCACCCTGGGGACATCCCACCTTGGTGGGTTCTGGGTCCCAGAACTTGCTGAAGTCTGGTAGCAGGGCTTTCTGCTTGCCATTCCTTGATCTGTCTAGTTGGCTGCCCAGTCATCTTGCCCTGGGGGCACTGGGGTTCAGAGTGCTGCCCAGTCATCTTGCCCTGGGGACACTGGGGTTCAGAGTGCTGCCCAGTCATCTTGCCCTGGGGACACTGGGGTTCAGAGTGCTGCCCAGTCATCTTGCCCTGGGGGCACTGGGGTTCAGAGTGCTGCCCAGTCATCTTGCCCTGGGGACACTGGGGTTCGGAGTGCTGCCCAGTCATCTTGCCCTGGGGGCACTGGGGTTCGGAGTGCTGCCCAGTCATCTTGCCCTGGGGGCACTGGGGTTCGGAGCTGCCACCACCTCACTGATCCACTCATAACAGGAACCCCCTGCAGAAAGGTGCCACCATGGGCCTTGAATTCTGGAACACAGCACCCCCTTGCTCCAAGCACCTCAGCTCTATGGTACCACCTCCCCCATGCCCCAGAGGACCATCATGTACTCCTTGACCTTTTGGGGTAGTTGGTGGGTGTCCAGTCCTGGACATGGAGCCATCATGACCAGCTCACTTTTTGGCCTCTCGATCCCTCCATCTGGAGTTCCCCACAGCATCTCCCCTGAATTGAATCCGATGCTCCCCATTGGACCCGGGAATCTGGAGTGGAGTTGGCCAGGCCTTGTCCAGGAGTTCATGCAGCAGCGGGGGTGGCACCTCCAAGTGGACATGCCTGGTTATCCCATCCTGGGAAGACACCAAGTCCTGTGTCTTCCCCAGCAGGTGCCAGTCAGTACTCAGCTAGCCTGGCCATCATTTTCTGCCCCAGCAGACCCCACAGCCCAGGCCTTGTTCTGAGTTCTGACCCTGCCCTGGGTTCTGCTGAATAGCCGGAAGAAGCCTTAACTGTTGACAGAGGCCTCTGAGTGTCCTTCCAGTTGCAGAGTAGGCTACAACGCCAAGCCTCAGGGCCACTTCATCAAACCCCACCTGTGGACAGATGTTCCCTAGGACCCTGCCTGCCAGCGTTCAGCCACCTCCTCCCGTTCCACCTGCTCATCTGCAGGAAGTAGGTTTTTCTCTCTGAGCTCCAAGGAGCCCCGGTCCCCAGGGATATGCTTGAAATGATGACTAACAGGTCTGAGCCTGTCATTTTCTCTCTCTATGCATCAATGGCTCTTAGCAACAGTTGCCTGATGACACAGTCAGTCCTCCAGGCTATGAAACCTCCTACACTCCTCAGAGCAGACACTTGTGTCAGTTGGAGTGTCCCCTATCACCACTGCCCCCTAGGGTGCCCACCTATCTCCCCTCTTCTCTTCCCCCTCGGTTCACTCACCTGCTCCCAGGCTTACTTGGTAGTAGCACTGTTACGTCAGCACCAGCCACCACCTCCAGTACTGCTTCCCCAGTCCAGTTCCTGTTGTAAGCATCATGGGTCCATCTCCTAAGGATGAAGATTCCTGCCCGGTGACCACAAAGGCTTAAGGAGAAGGTATTGTAAGGATAAAAGATGGACCAGGACCAAGAGTTGGAGCCCACAGCCACCTGGTCCCACCTGACAGGATGGGGCTAGTGGGGTTGAGGCTCTGAAGGAGACGGAGCTATCACCTCATTGCAGCCCCCAGGATCCAGGTCAAATCCACTTCCCACACTCCACCCACTGCTCTCCCATATGAACGAAGAGGGGGTGACTAAACGCGAGGTTCTCGGCAGGTCTGCGGTGTGAATGATGTCTGCAATGGGAGGCAGTGACCCGGAGAAAGCCCAAGGCTCCTGAGAGAAGGTTCTAGCAAATCTATCAGTTCAGAACAGCCCCCTCAGGAAATTCAAACAACCCCCATCAGTCTGTATGTGTGTGTGCGTGTGTGTGTGTGAGTGTGTGTCTGTCTGTCTGTCTACCTGTCTGTCTGGCCCTGAACTGGTCCAAGGCTCCAAGCCCCAAGTAGCCTCAGCAAACAAGCAGGAGGAGCAGGGAATCAGGCAGACAACACCAGCCAGAAGTGCCCTCAGGGACACCCAACCCCATGCAGCTGAGGGGTCTGGGCAGCCAGGACCAAGGGGCCTTCTCTCTGGACCTAGACTTCTATGCTCTGGCCTTCACAAGCTTGAGCACCTTCCATCCGGGTTCCTTGTGAGAATCAAGGGAGGGGAGAGTACCCTATCCCCTTTTCACAGCAGAATCTGAAGGTTTGAGGGTTTTCTTGGGAGAGAGCCTCACAGGACCTGGGCTAAGAAGGAGAGAGGTGATGGGGGATGCAGTCCGAGATCCTGCTCGGCAGTTCCCCCAGAACTTCCATCCAGGGTCTCCTCTGCAGTTCCCCCAGACCTTCCATCCAGGGTCTCCTCTGCGTTCTCCCAGACCTTCCATCCAGGGTCTCCTCCACAGTTTGCCCAGAACTTCCATCCAGGGTCTCCTCTGCAGCTCTCCCAGACCTTCCATCCAGGGTCTCCTCTGCAGGTCCCCCAGACCTTCCATCCAGGGTCCCCTCTGCAGTACTCCCAGACCTTCCATCCAGGGTCTCCTCTGCAGTTCCCCCAGACCTTCCATCCAGGGTCTCCTCTGCAGTTCCCCCAGACCTTCCATCCAGGGTCTCCTCTGCAGTTCCCCCAGACCTTCCATCCAGGGTCTCCTCTGCAGTTCCCCCAGACCTTCCATCCAGGGTCTCCTCTGCAGTTCCCCCAGACCTTCCATCCAGGGTCTCCTCTGCAGTTCCCCCAGACCTTCCATCCAGGGTCTCCTCTGCAGTTCCCCCAGACCTTCCATCCAGGGTCTCCTCTGCAGTTCCCCCAGACCTTCCATCCAGGGTCTCCTCTGCAGTTCCCCCAGACCTTCCATCCAGGGTCTCCTCTGCAGTTCCCCCAGACCTTCCATCCAGGGTCTCCTCTGCAGTTCCCCCAGACCTTCCATCCAGGGTCTCCTCTGCAGTTCCCCCAGACCTTCCATCCAGGGTCTCCTCTGCAGTTCCCCCAGACCTTCCATCCAGGGTCTCCTCTGCAGTTCCCCCAGACCTTCCATCCAGGGTCTCCTCTGCAGTTCCCCCAGACCTTCCATCCAGGGTCTCCTCTGCAGTTCCCCCAGACCTTCCATCCAGGGTCTCCTCTGCAGTTCCCCCAGACCTTCCATCCAGGGTCTCCTCTGCAGTTCCCCCAGACCTTCCATCCAGGGTCTCCTCTGCAGTTCCCCCAGACCTTCCATCCAGGGTCTCCTCTGCAGTTCCCCCAGACCTTCCATCCAGGGTCTCCTCTGCAGTTCCCCCAGACCTTCCATCCAGGGTCTCCTCTGCAGTTCCCCCAGACCTTCCATCCAGGGTCTCCTCTGCAGTTCCCCCAGACCTTCCATCCAGGGTCTCCTCTGCAGTTCCCCCAGACCTTCCATCCAGGGTCTCCTCTGCAGTTCCCCCAGACCTTCCATCCAGGGTCTCCTCTGCAGTTCCCCACACCTTCCATCCAGGGTCTCCTCTGCAGTTCCCCCAAACCTTCCATCCAGGGTCTCCTCTGCAGTTCTCCCAGACCTTCCATCCAGGGTCTCCTGTGCAGTTCTCCCAGACTTTCCATCCAGGGCCTCTGTGCTCGGGTGAGTGATACTCCTGGACCCTAACCCCTGCCCCCCCCCAGCCCTAGCTTCCTAGCCTTCCCCCACAGGGCCTTGAGTATCATCAAATCATGGAGGATAATAGAGGGGTACTCCACCAGGATCATAGAATAAAATAACGGGATCACAGAATGCATCACATAATCAAACCCATCCAAGCTACCCAGAATATCATCATGGCACACTGGAGTCTAACCACTGTGGTGAGTCACAGCAACAAGGAGCAGGCGTAGCAGACTAGAGGGGGAGGTACCCCAGGAGCTGCCAGACTCACCTCCATCCATGTTTCTGGGTAAAGAAACCAGGGGCCAGATGGTTGTAGGGCCTCTCTGGGAAAGGATCCAGCCCAATGGTACTGTGCACAGCTCAGCTCAACAAGCAAGCCCTGGGCATCCTGGGCAGAAAGGAGAGGCAGCACATGAGTAGGGGGTAAGAGATGGGAATCATGGCAGAGTCCACCCTTGGGAGAGTGGCATCATGGGACCTCATAAACAGAAGTGAGAGTTTGCTGAGTGAGTAACGGAACCTTCAGAATATTGACTCTATGAGAGCAAGAAACACATTTGTCTTGTGTACACCCATGTCACCAGCAGAAACTCTGGTGAAGAATTACATAGTACACACCTTTAATCCAAGCACTCAGGAGGCAGAGGCAGGAGAATCTCTATGAGCTTGAGGTCAGCTTGGTCTACTAGCAAATCCTAGGTCAGTCAAGAGTACATAGTAAAATTCTGCCTAAAAAAAAACACTTGCAAAAAGCTGTTTATGTCTATGCATGTCTACAACCCCAAATTTAGAGAGAAGATCCATAGCCTGACCCAGCCAGCATAGACTAAACATTGAGCTTCCGGTTCAGTGAGAGGCCGTATCTCAATACAATAAAGGCGGACAGTGACAGAGGAGGATAGTGGCGTCCTGCTTTGGCCTCCACCTGTGCATGTGTATGGACCTGCACATCTGCACACATTCATGTATCACACAGCACACAGCACACACCACACCAGTTACACTACACACACTCCAACACACCACACACCACATCACACATCACACATACCACATCAGGTACACTATACATACTCCCACACACCACACACCACACCACACACCACACATACTACGCACACCATGCACCACACACACCACACAAGTACACTATACACACTCCCACACACCACACACCACATCACACACCACACACACCACATCAGGTACACTATACATACTCCCACACACCACACACCACACTACACACCACACATACCACGCACACCATGCACCACACACACCACACAAGTACACTATACACACTCCCACACACCACACACAAGTATACCAAACACACATACCCATTCATACATTCACACATATAGAACTCATACATAACAACACACACATCTACACTCACACACCATACATATATACACTCAATACACACACACACTTATACACATATGCTCACATAAACTCACACGTGCCATGATGGAGTACACAGTTCAGCGGTGACATGTACTCACTCACAGGGTGCAATCAGAAGTTCTGTCTTGTTGCAAAACATTTTCTTTCTCTCAAGAGGAAACCTTGTCCTATTAAGCGGCCTCCCTGCCTGAGGCCTGTCTCTCACCCACTGCTTGACCCACCCAGGCCACTTCCCCAGCTAGAGTCCCAAGCCTGCATCTTCAGCCCACCTTCAGGGACCTAGCTCCATCCTGTTCAGCCTGCCATATGCAAGGGCTTGTGGCAGGCCAGCGACACTTAGGGTCCCATCAAGACCCTGGAATGTGCAGGTAACCACAGGCAGAAGAAAGCCTCGGGAGTGTCTGATGCAGAAAGGCAAGGCCAATCTGTGGGGACCCTTGTTCACAAAAGTCCTCCCACCCCCACCAACAGTGCCCAGCATGGCCTGTTTCTCTCAGGCCCAGGGAAGCCACCTTTTTGTCACTGCCTTCACCTCAGTCCCTTTAAGAAGCCACCATAAAATCTTGTGGATTAGGCAGACCCAGAAATCACAGAGGCTGGAGGTTGAGAGCAGGTGTTTCAGGGCAAGTCCTCTCCCCAGGAGGGTCACCGTCTTCTCCTCGGGAGGGTCACCTTCTTCTCCTTGGGAGGGTCACTGTCTTCTCCTCCATCCCTCACTCCATGGAAGGAACGACGCAGGCTTCAAAATTCAGCACACAGCCAGGATCAGGGTTAAGCATGTGGCCAGGATCAAAGTTTAATATATGATCAGGATCAAGGGTTGGTATGTGACTAAGATCAGGGCTCAGGATATGACTAAGATCAGTGATTGGTCAGTGACCAGTGTCGTGCCTCACCCTGTAGCTAGGATCAAGTCTCACCATGTGACCAGTGTGGGTGCTTAGCGTATGACCAGGAACAGGACTCAGCATGTGACCAGGATCTTGGCTCAGCATGTGACCAGAATCGATCAGAGCTTAGTATACAACCAGGATCACAGCACAACATGTGACCAGGATCAGGGCTCAGCATGTGACCAGCATGGATGTTCAGTATATGAGGGGATCAAAGCTAAGCCTATGACCAAGGTTCAGTCTGTGACCAGAAGGAGGCTCAGCATGTGCTGACGATCAGGACTTGGTATCTACAGCTCTTCCTAGAGACTCCAAAGCTGGAAGAGAATCTACAAATTGGAAGAGAACCTCTCACCTCCCAGTGTGCACTGCATCTCTGAGCTTCTGTCAGGCCCCAGTGGGCTTCCTCCCACAGTGGGCCACGGCCCATCTGCAGAGGCCCTGAGAAGGGGGAGATGCCTCCAGCACCTTGGTGCCTGTGCCAAACGCTGCCACTGAATCCCGTGCTCTGACTCACTTCTCCCCTTCCCCAGTAATTGAGTTGAAAGAATTGTGACTCTGGAACAATTCATCTTGGTTCTTACAGCCTCGGGGTGCCAGGCTGCTCCACAGAGGAAGGAGGTGCGGCCACAAGGTCACACTATGCAGGCAGAGTACTGCGCCCCCCTGAGGACACAGCTGGGTCTCAGAAGGTCACACTATGCAGTCAGAGTACTGCGCCCCCTGAGGACACAGCTGGGTCTCAGAAGGTCACACTGCAGGCAGAGTACTGTGCCCCCCTGAGGACACAGCTGAGTCTCAGAAGGTCACACTATGCAGGCAGAGTACTGCGCCCCCTGAGGACACAGCTGGGTCTCAGAAGGGCAGCCCCCTCTTATAGTCGCTGTGGCACAGAAGTCTTGGAAGGGCATGTCCCTGAGAAGACAGCTTTCCAGGGACAATGTTGGAAGATAAAGACAGCAAACCCACCCTGCGGCCATCCTCCAGGCTCCATGGAGGGGTGGGCTGTGGGCCAGGCGAGCAGGGAACAGGCTAGAAGGAGATGAAGTCTCTACCCAGGCACGAGGCACAGGAAGGTTGTGGGAATGGGTACATAGTCAGAGCTGGTGGAACCATAGGTTGTGTGATAAGATATTTGGGGTTCATGAGGTAGAGCAGTGCAGACGACATACTCCAGAAAGCCCACCAGGAAGCCAGGAGATGTCACCATGGGAGGGTGCGCCACCAGATCAGGGCTCAGGATCAAGCCGTTCTCCATGGCAGCCAGGCCCCTGGTCCTCCATCCCACTTCCTTCGACTCCCCCAACCAATCTCAGACTCTGTCCTCACACTGATATCAGCTCAAAGGCCACCTCCTCCCAGATGCCCACCCTGACTGCCACAAGCCATCTGCACAAACCTGTCCGGCTGCAGTCTGTCACAGAGAGCCGCCTGTCTGGTGCTCACTGCCACAGGTGCCTCAGCCTTGTTTGTGCCTCATCAGCTTTGCATGGCTCAGCTGGGAGCAGAGAAGCAGACCACCGCCCCGCAGACACCCACCTGCATGCCTCAGCAAGCCACGTGCCCCTGCCCGCCTTCTGCCTCTGCAGAGAGGTGACCAGTATGGTGGCATTTGCAGAGTGCCTCCTCCAGGCAGGCACCTGGGAAGCGTAGGGCTGGACCACACCGGAAGTGTGAACCAAACTCAGCTTGGGTGTGATGGCAGCTGCAGATGGCTGCGTCTTGCCCGGCGCTGAAGTAGGCCTGGTGCTGCAGCAGGCCCGGCGTTGCCTCTGGCTCACCAAGCTCACAGGAATAACTCCTGAATGAACAGAAAAGCCCTGGTTCTAAGAATCCTGGAGTAGCAAGCCATTGTCATGCTAAAAAAGAAAAAAAAAGCCAAGCCTGCCAGCCAAGTGCTGTGGGCAAGGGATGTGGGGCTCTTTCTTCCACCAGGATGGTCCTGCCTGGGGCTCCCATGGAAGGTGGAATTGGGACGTAAGCAGCAGGCTCCTCACAGGGACACAGGCCTATGGGCTGAATCCCGGCAGCACCATCCAGAACCTTCTACAGATGAGGAGAACCGGACTCCCCTCCATACACACAGCCTGGCATGCTTAACTTAACGGGCCTCAAGCTGTTTCAGTGATGTCTGCTAAAAAGTAATCTCACCCTAATTTATTCAACTTGTCAGTTTCCATCTGCCACCCACAACTCTGGGCAAGTGTGCTGGGTTTTGAAGCCAGCTCCAACCATCTCCTCTCACGGGGCTGGCTCCTGGAGGGAGCCCAGAGCCCTGTTCTCCAAGGGGAGCCCAGCTCCAGGCAGGGGCTCGGGTTGGCACGGGCAGGAATGGCAGTGATGGGGTCTGTGGGGGCACGACTCCCTGTGGCTAGAGGCATGGAACCCAAAGAACACATTAGCTGCCCACTCCCTTGACAAATAGGGAAACTGAGGCCTGCGTCTGAGAAGCAATACAAGAGCAGACTGCACCCAGGAGTGGGGACTTCAGCACCCACCTGAGAGCAATGTGACACCTGCTGCCAGAGACCCAGGTTCAAGTCCTCATGACACCATTAACCAGACATGGACCTTCAGAAAGACCTATGATGCTCCTTTGAACTACCACTGTGACCATGAGGTTCTTTAAATTTATTATTTTTATGTGTATTAGTGTTATGCTTGCATATATGTATGTGCATCTGTGTCCTTCAATTCCCACAGGGGAAGGAAGAGGGTGTCAGATCCCCTGGAACTGGAGTTACAGACAGTAGTCAGCTGCCATGTGGGTGCTGGGATTCAAACTCAGGTCCTCTGCAAGAGTAGCCAGTGCTCTTAACTGCTGAGCCATCTCTCCAACCCCTTGACCATGAGGTTCTTAAAGATACCTCCCATGGGCAGGGTCAGGGGTACAGCTGTGCAAATAAATCAGGCTACCCAGGCCTAGGGTGCCAGTGCCCTGGACACACTGAACCACGCTGACAGCAGCTGTTACACTGTCAGATGTGCACTGTGTAAGCAGGCCGGGGTGCTGCTGCAGCCTCCATGAGGCAGTACCTCTCATGATCAGACCCAAGCCCAGACCTGCAGCTGAGCTGAGGGCTCAGGCAGGAGAGGTCTGGATTCAGAAGACAAGGACAGGTTCCAGGTGTTTTCAGTACAGCCACACCAGTTCGCCAATTTTACCTTCTGCCTGGATATAAACAAAGCCCAGGAGACCCCATGGTGTCGTCTGGGGAAGAAAAGAGCTGGTAAAGTTGGGGAGTCGTGTGCACGGCAGCGGTGCCTACGTCCAGGCCCCCCTGTGCCCATCGATAAAGAGATGACACTTCTCCCCTCTGGATACAGCATCTCCCTGGCTCCACCTCCTCCCCTGGGTTAGGTCGGCCCTGTGGCTACGGTTGGCATCTACCATTGCGCAGGTTGTTTGTTATGCACTGTACAGTCTTCCTCTTCCATTCCTGACAAACTCCTGCTGGTCCCCAATAACCCACCAGAGACCATCTCCACATGCACTGCTCTGGGCTCCATGGAGTCCTTATCCCGGGAATCTCCCTCTGGACTGAAGCTGCATCTCTTTGTAAGACATGGAATGTCCCCTGAGCTCTGCCCCTCGGTGGGCCTAGCACAGAGGAGCCAACTGACAGATGCTCGCTACACGAACAGAGGAAGGAGGGCCTGTGACGTGCTTAGATGCCCCTTGCCCCTGGCCAACACCGGGATTTAGAACCTGTTGATGTGGTCATCAGAGGCTGGGGGGCAGAGTTTCTTACTACAGAGCCGTCCCCCCCCCCACTGTAGCTGTGTTTACAGCATGGAGCCCAGGCTCCATGAATGGATGATGTCACCAGAGACAGCTGGGCCTGCACAAGGGACAGGGAGACCGTGATGTGAGGATCAGGAGCCTGGACTCTCAGAAAGGACAGCAAGGGCACTATCTACTATGTATCCTATCTGGAGGGTCTACTGAGACTTCCAATCTGCTGCTTACAATTGTATGACTGGTGACTACTTTGCAAGCTCTTGGACTTTCCCCACCTGCAAGTGAGAGAAGACTTGGTGCCCTCTGATGGAAGGGCAGCTCACCACGCCCTGTGGCTCCTCTGCGGCCCTCTGATGGAAGGGCAGCTCACCACGCCCTGCGTCTCCTCTGGGGCCCTCTGATGGAAGGGCAGCTCACCACGCCCTGCGGCTCCTCTGGGGCCCTCTGATGGAAGGGCAGCTCACCACGCCCTGCGTCTCCTCTGGGGCCCTCTGATGGAAGGGCAGCTCACCACGCCCTGCGGCTCCTCTGCGGCCCTCTGATGGAAGGGCAGCTCACCACACCCTGCGGCTCCTCTGGGGCCCTCTGATGGAAGGACAGCTCACCACGCCCTGCGTCTCTTCTGCGGCCCTCTGATGGAAGGGCAGCTCACCACGCCCTGCGGCTCCTCTGCGGCCCTCTGATGGAAGGGCAGCTCACCACGCCCTGCAGCTCCTCTGAGGCCGCTGCCCTTGACCAGCTCTGGTAGGGCCTCCCTAATTCCCTGCGGACCCAAACATATATTTGCCTTTGCTCAGGTTCCTCTGGGTCAGTAAGAGCCAGTAACAGGCAGGCCATCCAGCTTTGGCCAGAGCAAGCCCCGGCCCATGCTCGGCCCAACTTTGTCCTCAGGTGCCCTGACCAGCTTCAAACCAGATACGGCTGAAGGGACAGCTGGCAGACATCTGCTCTGCTGCTCATGGAAGTAAACGATGCCCAGGGAACTGAACGGTTAGTAAACCTGGATACACAAAACACATTTTCAGTTGATTAAAGTTTATGGCCAAGTGTGGGCTCCGTAGACATCAGACAGCCGGGCCCGACCCCCTGCCACACTTCTAGCTCACACATCTTTCATTTTGCTTCTGACTTTGCAGGCTGTGGTATGTGCACTTGGCACCAAAGGGTTCTTGGAAGGTCCCAGAAACCAAGCCTAGAGATTGTGCAGATCAAAGCTCCTCCTCCAAGATGTCCCAGGAATGTGAGGAGGGTGTCAGGAGTGGGGAAGCCAGGCCTCTCCAAACATGGAGGTTCGGAGCACTCCACCCCCCTGCAAGCTGACCCCAGTCTGCCTCCAGCAGCAGTCACTCCCTGTGCTGGATCACTTTAGTGCCAACTTGACACACCTGGGTTGAGGGAGACTCCACTGGGGAATGTCTCTATTGGACTGGCCTCTGGCCAAGTCTGTGGGGCATTTTTCTTGATTGTTGAGTGACATGGGAGGGCCCAGCCCACTGTGGCAGGGCCACCTCTGAGAAGGTGTGTATTGTACTGTACAGTACAGAAGGTGTTCTGTACTGTATAAGAAAGCAGGCTGGGCATGGGCCAGGGGAGCAAGCCAGTAAGCAGCACTCCTCCGTGGCCTGTGCTTCAGCTCCTGCCTCCAGGTTCCTGCCCTGAGTTCCTATGATGGGCTCCCTCAGTGATGAACTGTGACCCGGGAGAGGTAAGATGAATTAACTCTTTCCTCCCCAAGTTCACATTGGTCAGAGTGCTTTTTTCCAGTTCCACTTGGCCTGGAACTCTCAATGTAGACCGGGTTGACCTTGAACTCACAGAGATCCACCTGCCTCTGCCTCCTGAGTGTTAGGATTAAAGGCGTGAGCCATCGCTCCGGGCTTGACCAGGGTGTTTTATCATAGCAATCAATGGCAAACTAGAATACTCTCTCTGCCTGGAAGAGCATGAGACAGGAGAGAGCAAGCACGCAGTGTCCTCTCCTTCCCCAGTGGACTCAGACACCGAGACAGCAGAGAGCAAGCACTCAGTGTCTTCTCCTTCCCCAGCGTCGGGGACTGCAGGCAGTCCTTAGCATATGGCTGAATTGCTCCCAGATCTGCTCTGTGTCTCACAGCTAGGCCACGCACTCCTGTCCCAACCCCAAGCCTGGAGTTTCTTCAGAGTGCCTCAGCTTCCCAACACCATCCTTCTCCTCTCAAACACAGGTGCTGAGGAGACAAGTCCATGGACCTCTTGGACAGAACAGGGCATAGTCAACCCGATACTCTAGTTCCCAGCTCCCGCCCTCACCCAGAGACTGAGGCCTACATGGCAGGTGCAGCCATGTGCACACCCTCTGTGCGGAGCAGGCACCAGTGTTCATGAGGGGTATTTATAACAAGCCTGCTTGGGGATTTCTAATTTAGACCATAACATACTGAAGAGCAAACTTCCCAGCTGAACAAGCAACACCTTCCGCAGTCCCAGCCACTCTCCCACCCCAGCTCCTACAGGGCCTGGGGCACAGTTTTATTTTTCTTCTGGGCCACTCCCCCACCCCTGTTCCCTCTCAGCCTGTACCCTACAAGTAATAAGATCCCTACATAAACACCTCAAAGGGCCCTGGGGCACTGGGTGGGCTCTGGGTACCCCAGCCACCCCAGGTCTCTTCTCAGGAACCTCCACAACCCTGTCCAAGGACTTGGATTTTCTGTTATGTCCTGGGGCAGGTCTCCTCAGCCTATCAGGTGACTCCCTCTATGCTAGAATCCCTGAGGGTCAGAGCTCAGGGGACATAACTTGTCAGCCAATGAGGACAAACATCCTATCTACAGGTGGAAAAGAATATGGTTAGCTGAGTCACCTTTCCTAAAGGCTGGGCCCAGGGGAGAGCCCACCCAGCAAAGCTCAAAGACATGAACCTGGGAGGGTCCAGACTGCCAACCTCCCCTCAGAGAGAGCCAAAGCCACCAAAGGCTAGCTTATAGTGACTCTGTGCTGCTTGCTCTTCTTCGTGGGGCCACTGACTTAGCACCCCACACACACCCAGTCCAGCACCTAGACACCTGATCTCCCCTCCTGGCAAGCAAGAATTAGGGTATCCCACTACCATCCGTCAAGGGGTCTGGTCCTTGGGCCCTCTGTCTCCCTGTTTGCCCTGCCTGGGCATTTCAGTGGCTCAGCCTGAGGTCAAGGCATCACCACCTCAGCCCACACCCACAGTGGTTCTTCCTGAGGTCCTCCTGGCCCCAAAAGGTAAGAAGGTGGTCATCACCCAGGACAGAAGCCAGGCAATGTTGTCCTCCCAAGGTGTCAACCCCCAACTCTAGCATCCTGGAATGTGACATCCTGACAGATGTTGAGGAGACAAGACTAATTCACAAAGATCCTAGGAATGGCCGAGCAGCGACAGTCCCTATCTGGACAGACATGCTCCATTCTCCTGTCAGAGTCACAGCTCTACCACAGCTGATCCAGGACCCCACGTTCCAGGTGGCCCCAGCCTTCTAGGACACCAGCACAGTGGGATCCCCGCAAGCCCCAGGAACACGGTCCTAGGAGAGCGTAGGAAGGTCTATGTGCAAACCCAGGGTGGCAAGTGGCTCAAAGCGGGCCCACAGCTACAGAGAAGGTGCTTTTATGCCTTGGGCTTCAGCAAGCAAAGGGCACTGGGCCACCTCTTCAGACAACCAACTGGCCCAAGGGAAGGAGATGCTGTCCCTTCTCAAGGTTTATCTCACACCTGGCCACCTCAGGCAGGCCACTTTATCCCCATAACCCCCTACAGTCCTCCTGGTATCAGCATCCAGCCAACTGCCATGGCCTCTGAGCAGCTATCAGCCTCTGGTTGGCCCTGGTGCCCTTGAGGACACTGACCAACGGTTCAGAGTTGCTATGACTCGGCACATGGGCCTCCAAGGAGACTTGCAGGAGGATCATTCCTTCTAGGTGACTCAGAGGGCACACTGATCCCCAGGTTCTGCCGGGAACAGGGAGAGAATTACAGCCCTTGTTTTATTAGTGGATATAAACATCCTGTATGTTTGATGCCCCCAGCTCCCACCACGTGGTCATTAAGCGGAAGGGCCATATTTCTCTGTCTTCCCACGGGTCCCATCCATGCCGAACTTGCCAAGTCATGCAGCCAGCCTGCCCTCTAAGACGCCTCCTCTGTTCAGGCCTGCTGGAAGCCATGCTGTCCACACACAGTGGACCCCTAGGATGAATCAGGTGCATGATGGCAGCTGGAGGCCAGGAGGGACCTGTGTCTGTCCCCAGACAGGTCCATCACTGCTGGCTCCTCCCCGGCTGGGGTAAGCAGGCCAGTGCAGAGCGTGTCTGCAGTGATACGAATGATGTTCAGCAGGCAGACACATCCACACAGATTCCTAGAGAAGGAAGCCATGGTTCAGAGAGTACATGGCCGAGGCCACTCAGCAGAGGAGCGGAAGTCATGCTGGGTACACAGCAAGACACTCCTGCTGGGCCATCCCACATCAATTCTGAGCTTGTGTGGTCTTCAGCAGCACTCAGCACCCAGGGGCTCTCCCAACCCCGCACAGTTGCAGACCCGAGCCTTGGGAGGTGGAGGCTGCTGGGCCTCCGGCCGGGCTACCTTGCTCTTAGACTGCACACTTGACTGACCCATGCCCTGCCTGAAGGAAGGGAGTGAGCAAGTCAGGGAGATGCCCTGGGGCACAGAGCCCGAGGTCTCTCTTGGAAAGTGTAACTGGGACCACACCTCAAGTGTGTCTCCCTGGATCAGAGGGAAGCCTTGAACCAGGCACGGCACCATCCACCCCACTGCCCCTGGGCCTGCCGAGCTGTCTCCCGTCTCTTCTACAAATCTGGGCAGGAACAGAGACAGGTCAAAGTGGTGAAAGGCAAGGCTGAGAAATATACTCCAGGCGGGCGCGTCAGGGGCTCTGTCCCTCCCAAGCTCCCTACAGCATCTTCAGGCCACTATGCCTCTAAGCACTGTACCACCCTGTCTACACTGGACATGGCTGATGATGCGGGCTCACCTGGTGGTGCTGCTCTCCCAAGTGCTGACCCACAGAGCCCTGTCCTTCCCATCAGCCACCCTGAGGGAGAGGCCTGGTCTCATGATCGCTGAACCTCATGCCGCAGCCCGCCCCCTCCCCTCATGGGATCGAAGGACAAGCTGGAACACAGCACTGCTGATCAGCCCAGCTTTTATCTCCCAGGGGTGTGAGCTGAGGAGAGCTGCTCACACCTGTCTGCATCTCTGAATCAATATCCTTTTAAGATGGTGTCAGAGCTCTGCCGTTTGATCTTACGAAGCCTTGTTCTTCTGCAGAGAGACAGGCAAGTTGCGTTTATTTTCAGATCCCCAAAGGGAAGGCCGGGACCCTAGCTTTTAGGTGAAGAACAAGGCTCAGCCACAGCAGGCTCAGGTGCCAGGGCCTCTACTGGCTCAGCCAGGTAAATGCTGAGTATTGCAAAGGTTCTGTCTTACATGTGAACTGTCCCATCAGACATAGAGGTTCCCAGAGTGTAAAGAGGGAAGCTGAGGCTCAGAGAGGTTGAGGAACTCTCCTCAGGTCACACAGCAGGTTCAGGAGTCAGTGCTTCAATTCAAGCTCCATGTTCTCATCACACTGCTGAGAACAAACACCAGTGACTGATCCAAGTTCTGTAGCAGTGCTCAGCATGCCAGCAACACAGCCACAGCTAGAGGGACCTTGTGTTCCATCAAGGACAGGTATCCAGCCCGAGCTATCAAGGCATCTTAAGGCACAATGAATTTCCTCAATCCTAGACGCACCTCGCCCTCCTTCAAGGATGAGAAGCACCCTTGACAGAGGTCAGTGGGGCCCCGTGGTGTCATCCAGGAATCTTGCCTAGGAACCGATTGGCTTTTGGGTGAAGAGCACACATCTAGCACCGCGTCTCGGTGACGGGAGAGCCTTCCTCAACAGTGCTTTCCTCCTCCTCGTCGTCCCCACCTCAGGTGCAAACAAAGCCATCATGATTTGAATCTGAATTATCTTCCACAGGCTCATGTGTTCAACGTTGGCTGTCCAGCTAGTGCGGCTGTTTTGAAGGACTCTGGACCCTTTAAGAGGCGGGGCCTGCTGGTGATGCAGGTGATGAGCGGCAGGTGTTTGAAAGTCATATCCAGTCCCTGGTTGTAGCCTCCTTCTGCTTCCTGGCCTTCGTGACATAACTGCCTCCACCCCACACTCCCACTGCCGCGATGGCTCTGAAATCCTGAACCAAATGGGTCTTTCCTCCCTTACGGTGTCTCTGTTGTATATTCTGTCACAGCAATACAAATTTAGCTAAGACACTAGCCCTGGGGCGCTAGAGAGATGGCTCCATGGTTAAGAACATTTGCTGCCGTTCTGAGAACCTAGGTTTGATTCCCAGCACCCACATGGTGGCTAATAACCATCAATAATTCCACTTCTAGGGGATCCCTGCCCTCTTCTGGCCTCCATAAGCATTGCACAACACAGGTACACTTACACGCAGGGAAAACACATCAAATAAAATGATAATAACTTTTTTAAAGATACTGGCCCTGGAATGTGCATGAGGTGACGTCCTGTCTGGAGTCCCCTGGGTCTCCTGCTTATGCCAGTTCCTCTGAAGGAATGGCCTCCTTGCTTCCCAGTCAGCCAAATAGTTTACACTCCAGCCCCCCAGGGACTGTGCCCCCCCCCCACTGCTTCGTCAGTGATAGGTTTCAAGGATTTATGCTCAGCATAGTTGGTCCACAAGGAAGTGAATGACATATTCCAACCCCGGTCCAACAGAACCTTCCAGAAACTACAGAGGCCTCAGGTTCTCTGGTCAGGGATCAGGAGGGCTTGACCCACCATCTGTCTATCCCAAGAAGAGCTCTGAGCAGCTCCTTATGGTGAATCCCCCTCACACTCGGTTTTCTTAACTAGGTTCTTGGCTGCAGTGAGACAGGCCCTCCAATCAAACTGAAATATTTCTAAATGTAAAATATAAATTTAGAAGTTACATGTGTGTCTCACGCTAATGTGGCATGCATTAACAATATGCCCAGCACCATTTTAGATGCTTGACTTGAATTAACTCTTTCAATCCCCCACTGCAATCCTAGTAGGCAAGGTACTATAACTTGCCTCGTCTTATAGGAGGAAACCAAGTTACAGAGAGATTGGGTGGCCTGTACCAACTTAGCCCTTGCTTCCACAGCCCACCACCACCTCAGCTGGCTGACTAAAGCACAGAGACCTGGAAGGAGAAGCCTGGCTTCCTCATCTGCAGGGCAGAGCCATGGGGACTAATTCCTTGGGGTTGGCACAAGGGCAACATGCTGAAGTCTTACTTAAGGAATGAGAGTTTGGTAACAGGATAAATTGGTGGGTGTATGGAATAGGATGGATGGATGGATGGATGGATGGATGGATGGATGGATGATGGATGGATGGTGGATGGATGATGGATGGATGGATGGATGGTGGATGGTGGATTGTAGATGGTGGTTGGTGGATGGATAGTGGATGGATGGATGGTGGATGGATGAATGGATGGACAGATGGTGGATGGATAGATGGTGAATGGATGGATGGATGGATGGAGGATGGTGGATGGATGGTGGATGAATGGTGGATGGATGGATGGATGGTGGATGGTGGATGGATGGATGGATGGTGGATGGATGGATAGATGGATGGATGGTGGATGGTAGATGGATAGATGGTGAATGGATGGATGGAGGATGGTGGATGGATGGATGGTAGATGGTGGATGGTGGATGGATGGATGGATGGTGGATGGATGGATGGATGGTGGATGGTGGATGGATGGATGGATGGTGGATGGATGGATGGATGGTGGATGGTGGATGGATAGATGGTGAATAGATGGATGGATGGATGGAGGATGGTGGATGAATGGATGGTGGATGGTGGATGGATGGATGGATGGTGGATGGATGGTGGATGAATGGTGGATGGATGGAGGATGGTGGATGGATGGTAGATGAATGGTGGATGGATGGTGGATGGATGGATGGTGGATGGTGGATGGATGGTGTATGGTGGATGGATGGTGGATGGTGGATGGATGGTGGATGAATGGTGGATGAATGGATGGATGGTGGATGGATGGATGGATAGATGGTGAATGGATGGATAGATGGTGAATGGATGGATGGATGGTGGATGGATAGATCATGGATCGTGAATGGATGGTGG
Source organism: Rhizomys pruinosus (assembly GCA_009823505.1). Taxonomy (NCBI): domain Eukaryota; kingdom Metazoa; phylum Chordata; class Mammalia; order Rodentia; family Spalacidae; genus Rhizomys; species Rhizomys pruinosus. The sequence goes on from VZQC01005560.1 coordinate 406,892, forward strand.
ATGAATGGTGGATGGTTGGATGGATGGATGGTGGATGGTGGATGGATGGATGGATAGATGGATGGATGGATGGTGGATGGTGGATGGATAGATGATGAATGGATGGATGGATGGTGGATGGATGGATCATGGATGGTAGATGGATGGATGGATGGACAGATGGTGGATGGTAGATGGATGGATGGATGGTTGATGGATGGTGGATGGATGGATGGATGGATGGTGGATGGATGGTGGATGGATGGTGGGTGAATGGTGGATGGATGGATGGATGGATGGATGGTGGATAGTGGATGGATGGTGGATGAATGGTGGATGGATGGATGGATGGTGGATGGTGGATGGATGGTGGGTGAATGGTGGATGGATAGATGGATGGATGGTGGATGGATGGATGGCTGGATGGTGGATGAATGGATGGTGGATGGTGGATGGATGGATGGATGGATGGATGGATGGATGGTGGATGGTGGATGGATGGTGGATTAATGGATGGTGGATGGTGGATGGATGGATGGTGGATGGTGGATGGATGGATGGATGGATGGTGGATGGATGGATGGATGGATGGTGGATGGTGGGTGGATGGGTAGATGGTGGATTGTGGATGGATGGATGGATGGATGGATGGTGGATGGATGGATGGATGGCGGATGGATGGATGGATGGTGGATGAATGGATGGATGGTGAATGGATGGATGGATGGTGGATGGTCGATGGATGGATGGATGGTGGATGGTGGATGGATGGTGGATTAATGGATGGTGGATGGTGGATGGTTGATGGTGGATGGATGGATGGTGGATGGATGGATGGATGGATGGAGGATGAATGGATGGATGGTGGATGGTGGATGGATGGATGGATGGTGGATTGTGGATGGATAGATGGTGGATGGATGGATGGACGGATGGATGGTGGATGGATGCATGGATGGATGGTGAATGAATGGATGGATGGTGAATGGATGGATGGATGGTGGATGAATGGATGGATGGTGAATGGATGGATGGATGGTGGATGGTGGATGGATGGATGGATGGTGGATGGTGGATGGATGGATGGATGGATGATGGATGAATGGATGGATGGTGAATGGATGGATGGATGGATGGTGGATGGATGGATGGATGGTGGATGGTAGATGGATGGATGATGGATGAATGGATGGATGGTGGATGGATGGATAGATGGTGGATTATTGGATGGTGGATGGATGGATGGATGGTGGATGGATGGATGGAGGATGAAAAATGGATAAATGGATAGATGGGTAGATAAATAGATGGGTGGATAGATGAGTCGAGGATGGATGGATAGATGGTGGATGAATGGATGGGTAGGTGGTAGATAGATGGATAGATGAGTAGATGAATAGGTGGATGGATGGATGGATGATTGATGGATGGATGGATGGATATATGTGTAGATGAATAGATGGGTGGATAGGTAAGTGGATGAATAGATGGATGGGTGGATGGATAAGTGGAAAGGTGGATGGATGATGGATGAATGAGTAGATGAATGGTGTTCTAGTTTGCTTCTCCATTGCTGTGACACAAAACTGACCAATACCAACTTGGCAAGGAAAGGGGTTTTTTGGCTCACATCTCCTGGGTCACAGTTAATCACTTAGGGAGCCCAAGGTAGGAACTCAGGGCAGGAACTTCAAGGCAGGAGCTGAAGCACAGACCATGGCAAAATGCTGCTTACTGGCTTGTTCCCCTGGACCACACTCTGCATGCTTTCTTATACAGTACAGGGCCACCTGCCCACAGTGGGTTGAGCCCTCCCACATCACTCAGTAATCAAAGAAATGCTCCACAGACATGGCCACAGGCCAGTCCAATAGAGGCAATTCCCCAACTGAGCTTCTGTGACCCAGGTATGTTGAGTTGACACTAAAGCTCTCCAGCACAGATGGACAGCAAAGGGGTGGATGGGTGTGTAGATGGCTGGATTATTGATGGGTGATGGGTGGATAGATGATAGATTAATTGATGATGGAGTAATAGATGGGTGAGTGGATGGATGGGTGGTTGGTAAATGACAGATGAATGGATGTGTGAAAGGATGGATAGTTGGAGTTGGTAGATAATGGATAGATACTCGTTTGAGCATGTCTGGACAGGGAGATAAATTTGTGGACAAATGGACAAAGGATAAATGGATAAAGGGACAGATAGATGGATGGATAGAAAAGTAGATGGATGGCTCAATGGAGGTTTAGAATAAAGAATGCGATTGGGCCTCGGCAGCATGGCAAGTGGGGTGAGTCCACACTGTGGTGCAGTGTCTGCTGCATGCCTGTGTGTCTGTGTGTGCATGCAGTGGAGTAATGCAGGAATTAATCACACTCGGGTCTCTCGTGAGCCATCTGGGGATTAATTTCCCATACGTAGCCATCACTTCTGTATGTAAGAGCAATATCAGTAATCACGCCAGGCATGTCTCCCTGGGGAACTCTGGTAAGAGGAGTTGCAACTGACTCCCCCGACTAGGCCTCAGCACACCTTATGTTGGGTGATGCCCTGGGTCCCCTTGCCTGAGCGAGCAAGGTCTGAATCTGGGCCACTGCTTGATGCCATGTGGACCAGTGCATTCACACATGTGATGAGGCAGACAGCTTCATGCATGTGTGGACCTGTGCATTCACACATGTGATGGGCACGCAGCTTCATGCATATGTGGACCAGTGCATTCACACATGTGATGGGCATGCAGCTTCATGCATGTGTGGACCTGTGCATTCACACATGTGATGAGGCAGGCAGCTTTATGCATGTGTGGACCAGTGCATTCACACATGTGATGGGGCAGGCAGCTTCGTGCATGTGTGGACCAGTGCATTCACACATGTGATGGGGCAGGCAGCTTCATGCATGTGTGGACTGGTGCATTCACACATGTGATGGGCAGGCAGCTTCATGCATGTGTGGACCGGTGCATTCACACATGTGATGGGCAGGCAGCTTCGTGCATGTGTGGACCGGTGCATTCACACATGTGATGGGCAGGCAGCTTCATGCATGTGTGGACCGGTGCATTCACACATGTGATGGACAGGCAGCTTCATGCATGTGTGGACCAGTGCATTCACACATGTGGTGGGGCAGGCAGCTTCATGCATGTGTGGCTTTGCTGTCATGGGGCAGAGCTCTCAGTGTGGCTTGTGCTGTCATGGGGCACAGTTCTCAGTGCCCGGCGCTTACTTTATTGCCCTTTTAGCAGTGGGTTCCAGATTCTATGGCTGGTCCTGACCATCTGGGTAATTATATTCAGGGGACCTACAAAGAGACCCACCTGTCCCACACTGTGACCTCATAGAAGTACCCAGAAGAATGTGTGGAGGACAGCCACAGAGATGTCATCTGCCCTGCATAGCCTCGGCCGGTGACAGACTGTAGATGGGCACCATCCCTGCCTGCCACCCTCTGCTCAGGCCTGGCTCCTGCATGCCAGGAAAGACTGCCCGGGGATAACAGATAGTGCCATTAGGAAGTGGAGCAGCCCTTCCTTCCAGAGGAGAGAAATGAGGCTGTCAGTTGGCGGGGGCCCCAGGCCTCCGGCCATGATTAACGGGATCGGGTGACCCACACGCTGCAGCAGAAGGTGCCAGGAGATGATTGCTTACAAAATGTACCAATTACCTTCGCGCCTTCCCGCCCACCATGCCACCAGGCAAATAAACACATCAGCTGCCAGCCCTCATTCGCCTGGCCCTGGAGAGGAATCTGTGGCCAGAAGAGGGGGAAGGCCACCTGGCCAGAGGCAGGAGGACCACCCTGGCCCCATAAGACCTCTGCAGCCAATGGGACAGGCAACTAGTACAGGAGGTGTCTGCCCCAGGAGCTCTTTCATGTTTAAGCTGGGTTGTGGGAAAACATCCAAAGCACCCAAAAAAAGTCTTTGGAAAGGCCACCCACCCCCACTGGGAGGTAGGACACTCCCTTTGCCCATGTAAGCAGTAACCTCTGACCATTTCACCCGTCATGGCCCACACCAGACGTTTGTGTGATTTTGTGTGCACTGGTGTCTGCATGTGCACACCAGAGTCATGTGTCATATATGAATGGACCTGTGTGTGTCTGCATCAGTGTGTGATCTTGTCTGTGTGCTGCATGCTCATGCATCTGTGTATGTGCAATACATGGACCTGCTTCCATGCATGTAACTGTGATCTGTGTACACATGTGTGTGCTGTGTATTTGTGCATCTATATCTGTGGGTATCAGGGTCCATGTGTAAACATGTGTACCTACCTACGTACACCTTTTTATATTTATTCTGTGTGTGCATGTGTGTAGTATGTATACTTGTGTCCATGTGTCCTGGGGTCTTTTGTGTGCACATGAATGTGTTATGTGTACATGCACTTGCACTCATGGGTGTATGTTGCATGTGTATGCATCCATGCAAGGGTGTTATGTATACATGAGGCTCATGTGTGTACAAGCATCCACACCTGTGGAAGTGCACAGAGGGAGGTGCAGGTGACTGCGGGAGCCTCCTGGCCGATGCCTGGATGCCTTCATCCACAGTGAAACGAGGAGTCTGGAAGCCTACCAAAGGAGGCAGGGCACTGGAGAGGCAGGAAAACATCGAGGGGATGATTTGTGGGGTACAGGCCAACCTGGCTCAGTCCAAGAAGGGGCTTTCTCGAATTCTTCAGTGTGTCAGAGTGAGGGGGGCGTCTGCGAGGGGATGAGCGCCCTGGCCCAGGAGGTGTGCAATCAAGTGATCCCCCTCCTCAGGGCCTGCCAGGGGGATGAGCGCCCTGGCCCAGGAGGTGTGCAAGAAGGTGATCCCCCTCCTCAGGGCCTGCCATGGTGATGAGCACCCTGGCCCAGGAGGTGTGCAAGCCAGTGATCCCCCCCTCCTCAGAGCCTGCCATGGGGATGAGCGCCCTGGCCCAGGAGGTGTGCAAGCAAGTGATCCCCCTCCTCAGAGCCTGCCATGGAGATGAGCACCCTGGCCCAGGAGGTGTGCAAGCAGGTGATCCCCCTCCTCAGAGCCTGCCATGGGGATGAGCACCCTGGCCCAGGAGGCGTGCAAGCCAGTGATCTACCTCCTCAGAGCCTGCCATGGGGATGAGCGCCCTGGCCCAGGAGGAGTGCAAACAAGTGATCTCCCCTCCTCAGAGCCTGCCATTGGTCACAAAATGACGCCTCCCTAGTCGGGGGGGGGGACTAAAGTAGTAGAGCAGAAGCTGCAGGGAGCAGAGTCGTACACACATACACACTGGTTCCTGTACATAGCAAGCATGAGTGCCCTCCAGACTCCAGAGCCAACTCCACACTATTTTGTTACACTCAGATATGGGTATAAGCTCAGAGCAGCCATGTACCCCACAGAGTCAGTGACCTCCCCCCACACACTTAATGGAAATGGAACCAGTTCCAGCCCCAGTGCCCACAACTGAGACTCAGTTTTCCTGCTTGGAAATGAGCTCTAACGGAAGTGGCCTTTAGTGAGAACCTAGTCACATACCGCCACCAGGCTCGGCTCATATGGACAGGGACACCGGCTTTGGCAACCCAGCAGCCAGCAGCATGAGTCTCCTCCTAATGCTCAGTCTTCACCCCGCCCCATCCATGCTACCTCCCAGAAGAGGAGCCCCCTGGTCTGACAGCCAGACCTTGGAGAGGGTCACAGATCTGAGTCCAGGCTGTGCCAGCAAAGGCCTCCTGCGCCCTCCCCAGAGCCTCGGCTGGAAGAGCCCCTTTCTCTCCCACAGTCCAGAGCATCACAGCAACCGCCCCCCGGCATTCTACTGGCGTTTGTAGTACAAGGGTAGTTAAGGACATGGCAGCATCGACAGTCACCCAGCCAGCTGGGCTTCATGGCATAACCATAGAAGTTGTCACTGCTACCAGAGGGCAGCAGGCCTGCTGTGGCTTGTTCTAGAGGGTTTGCAAGGTCCATGTGCTGAAAGTTTGGGCCCCACTGGTGGAGCACTGCTTGGAAATATCAGGAAGAGGAATCCCCACTGGGACACACACTTAAAGGGGATATTGGACCTTAGCCCCACCTCTCTGCCTCTGCCACCTACTCCAGCATGATGCTCTATCTCCCTGAGGACCCAAAGCAGCAAAGAGCCCATGCACTGAAACCTCCTCAGAGCCCTGAGCCCAAATCAACCATTCTCCTCTAAGCTGATGTCGTTTGTCTCAGTGACAGAAAGTGACTATTGGGCCCAGTGGGAGTTGAGCTGACTTACAGCATTCCCAGCAGACCTGGCCTCCCAGAAGCAGGCCAGGAAAGCAGGCTCTGCAGAAGCCTGCCCCAGCTAGCTGAGACCAGGGAACCAAGTCCTGTGAGCTCCAGCTTCTGGGAGCTGCAGCCTTCTCAGTTTCCACCAGGGTCATCCACTGCCCACCAGCTGAGATTACAAGGATAACTCCAGTTGGGAAAGAGGATGTACCCCAGGAGACAGGGCTGAGCCAGGATTACTCCAGAGCAAAAATGGTGTAGCAGTCTACCTCCCATCCAACCCTCTGTCTACACACCTGCCATCTCTCTTTCCTGTATGTCCATCCATCTTCTATCTCTTTGACAATCTATCATCAATCTCTCCATCCGTCATCTCCCTCCCTATACCCCTATCTGTCCATCCACCCATCACATCTCATCTCCATCCATCCACCGCATGTCTATCCATCCATCATCCATCTCTCTGTTGATCTATCCATCCATCTGCCTCTCCATCCTACTGGCTCTAGTCTCTGGAGGCCCTGACCACAGCCCACTGGCGAGTAGAAGACCCAAGGTCAACATTAACCATATAAAAGCAGTATCAGCAAGGGAATTGGAGACCTCTGAACCCCTGAGCCACAGTCTCAGGGCCTGAACTATCTCTGGGTTGAGACTCAGGATTGCATGTCCATGTATGGCAGTCAGGAGAGCCCACGGGTACATGGTGCCAAGCCCAGCCTCCCGGGGCCAGCACTCATTGGCAGACACAGTTGCATCTGGTTTCAGGCTTTTATCTGCCTCCTGCAGCTTACGGCTCTCATCTCATCAGGGTTGAGTCCCTCACATTGAGACCCACTTCAGGTACCCGAATGCTGCCCTGAATTTGCAGTGAGGAGAGGCGAGCAGCCTGTGGGTTGCAGATGGGGACAGGACATTTATCTTGTTTGACTGTTCTTGGAATGTCAACAATAAACGCCAAGATGAAAGATGCATAAAAATATTCCCAGAAATAGCAGTACAGCTCTCCCAAGATACCCTCATGGAGGGGCTTAGAGGGTCTGGGAGGGGCAGAGGCTGGGGAAGGGCAAATGCTGGGGAGACCTCATGGAGGGGCTTAGAGGGTCTGGGAGGGGCAGAGGCTGGGGAAGGGCAAATGCTGGGGAGATGCAGGGGCTGGGGAGGGGCAGATGCTGGGGAGGGGCAGACCGCTGGGAGGGGAGGGGCTGGGGAGGGGTGGGGAGAGGCAGGGAGGCAGGGGGGGTGGGAGGAGGTGGAGAGGAAGTAAAAAAAGGGGAGGGGTGGGGAGGGGCCGGGGGGCTAGGGGAGGGGGGCAGGGGCTGATGGGAGGGGAGGGGGGGGGAGGGGAGGGCTGGGGAGGGGCAGGGGCTGGGGAGGGGGGAGGGGAGAGCATGGGGCCTGGGGAGGGGGGGGGCTGGGGAGGGGCAGGGGCTGGGGAGGGGCTGGGGCTGGGGAGGGGGAAGGGCGTTGGGGAGGGGCTGGGAGCAGGGGCTGGGGAGGGGGAAGGGGCTGGGGGAGGGGAGGGCTGGGGAAGGGCAAGGGGCTGGGGAGGGGCAGACGCTGGGGAGGGGCAGACTCTGGGGAGGGGCAGGGGCTGGGGAGGGGAGGGGCTGGGGAGGGGAGGGGAGGGGCTGGGGAGGGGCTCCACTCGTAGCTACTAAGCTTAGGCCCTGGCCCCGCTATAGGGGAGGCTTTGGCCCGGTGGCAGCCCCTGGTGCCTGCCAATCTCAAGGGGCTGAGACAGCCGCTGAGGCCATCTGCTGTGTCTCCTGGGTCTGCCTGGCCACCCACCCTCAGCCCACTTCCGGTGCCCCACCCCAGCCACCTGTCACCACGTGGGGAAAGGGCAGTTTTCCCACGCGCTTGTGCTGTCATGCGTGCTCACGGATCCAGACCACAGGCCCTGATCAAGGCCCTCCAGCAACGGCCTCCTTCCTAATGAGTTCTTCCAGCCTTCCTTCAGCGAGCTGGGAGAGACCTCAGCTCACATGCAGAGAGAAGCCCTTCTCTGTGCCCTGTGCTAGTCCCAAACCATTACCCACTCTTCCTGCCTGCTTTCTTCCTTCCCAACCCCTTACCCTCTGTCTCTCTGTCCCTTCCGAAGATCTTCGAGCTCTATGGAGCCCTGGCCTCTGTTGAAGTGTGTGGGCCTCTCGGTGACACATGTCCATCTGGGAACCAGGCCGTGATAGTGACCCTTGGTCCCTTGGTCCCTTGCTCCTGCTGGCAGATGAAATGGGAGCTGTGTAGGTCTGATGCCCCCTATCCCAACCACCTGCCCTTCTGGACCCCTGCCCTGAGTTGAACTGACAAGAGAGATCCCTACTTCACCTCTGCCCACCATGATGCCACAGGCTGACCTTGACCTTCCCAGCTTCGGAACAGAGCCTAAATAAACCTCTTTTCTTCTTATCTGCCCAGGCATGGGTATTCTGTCTCAGCAGCAGAAAATGAGCTAGGACAGGGTGAGGAGGTCACGTAGCTCCCGGGAGCATGATCGCTGCAGCCCCATCGTTGTGGAGGCCGCTTCAGAGAGTAAATTCATTTTGAAATTTCTAACAAAGACCCAGAGAGACTGGCCCCTTGAACCTGTGCCAGGCCAAGTGCATTCAAGCTGAGGTCTTTGGAAGGACAGAAGAAGGGAAGTGTGCATTGAACGACGGACTAACTATTGGAAGCTCCACCACTGCTCAAACATCAGCATCCTGGCAACATTCTGAGACCCCTTGTGGGCAGTCCCACCAATGGGACATTGTGGTGTGGTCCCTCTGTCTCTATGGAATGGTCATGGGTGCAGTTTGCTGTCCAAGAGAAAAGCTGCAGGCTCAGGGTGTGGCCAGGGGACGGCCGCAGGAGCAGGGCACCTTGTTAGCTGTGCTCTTTGGCTTCTGCCATCCATTTGTTCTGAGTAATTGTGCGCAGGGTCAGCCTGGGGCAAAGAAAATACATGAAGCAATTCTATGTCCTGATCAAAATGAGATGAGGTTAAGTGGGAGACCGAGTCCGTGGGAAATTCAACACGGCGACCCACTTAGTCTGCTTCTGCGCTGGGAAGGGATGGGGGCTGAAAGGGAAGAGGACCAAGTCTGGCTGTTTCTAGCAAGGGCGTGGGGCAAAGGCAAGAGCTGGGACCAAGACCCTTTGCAGAGATCCAGGAGATAGAAGGAGCCAGCAGTCTTGGGGAAAGTCTGGAGAGTCTAGGAAGGGAACTCCTTGACCACAGAGGAGCTGGCCAGCCACCAGCACAGTTGGGAGAGGGCTGGGCTGGGGCTCCTGGAACCCAACCAGTGTGGACAGAACAGGCACCCAACCCTGAGAAACGAGAGGCTGCAGTGGAGGGAGGGGCGTAGGCTCAGGAAGAAGGGGGAGGGGATGAGTGCTGTGGGGTGCCCCACTGGGCTGAATGGGCCTGGTACATGGAGGGGACATACACCATAGACATGTGCTGTACACCTACTGTGTGTGGACTTGCTCAGACCTGGGTAGAGACCACAATCCCCAGAGAAGTCCCAGAACCTGGTATAGTGTCCCAGCCTGGGACCCTCACTCTCTCCCTTGATTTACCTGCTCCCCAACAAACACAGTCAAGACACTCCAGGCCTGGCCATGTGCGTCCTGCTCCAGGTCCGGAGCCCAGACTCTAAGATCTGGTTCTTGGCCCCCTCCTGTCATCTGTCCTCAGCAGCGTGGGGGAACATGGGGCACTGTTCCAACATTGTGCCACACAGAAACTGAAACTGAAAACCCCTCTGAAAGGAGTTTTTGACACCTAAAATCCCATGGCTGGGACTTAAAATCCCTGTTCATAGATCACAGCACCAAGGACAGAAAAGTAGCCCTCAGCAGCCTGAATCAGCCTTGACCTTGGGCTCCCAGACTCCTGCACAAATGGAGAATAAACATCTGTTGTTGACGAAGCACTCAGTCTGTGACATTTGGGGGGAAAAATGTCAAATGGACCAAGACACCAGCTTGTAATGGACTTTGCATCAACAAGAAAGAGACTTGTGGTGTGAAGTCCCCAAGGCTGGGGCTGCTTGTTACTGCAGCCTGACCTCATCTGGCTGACTGATATACCTGTAACCCAGCAGCCAGCAGCCCAGCCAGGAGACAAAAAGAAAGGCAGGGTCACCTGAGACTTCTGCTGAGGTTTCTCATTAGCCATTTTTAGATGGCCCTCAGCACAGAGCTGCATCTGAAGTACCAAACATTACAATCAAGCTCCATTCATCTGCGCTCCAAAGCCGCTCCTGGACTTCCACAGCCCCACCACCCACACACACTGAAAGAGACTGTCTTTGAGGTCAGAGGCTCACTAGTCTCTGTCAAACAAGTGCTGGCTGGTCCAGGTCTTGCCCCGGCTGGACACACAGACATGGGCCGAAGGATGGAAGCCTGGACATAAAGCCACAGCAAGCTGTATCTCAGAAGTGCCCTTCCTGGCAGGCCCCAGCCCACAGCCTCCATAAACTCACTGTTTTCCACTCCATCCCCAGTACATAAATGGCTAGGTTTGTGAGAAAGGAAATCTACTGCCAATAAACCACCTCATGGCTTTCTGAGCTTGAGTGGCAGGCCACAGTGGGGGTCTCCCTCAGAGAGACACAGAGGAGGGCACGCCTGGACACAGGGCACTGTGAGTGGTCAGGCAGCCTTCTCACCCCCCCTTTCTAAGACAGCTGGCCCAATACAAGGACACCCCACTGCCATCAACCCACCTAGTCTTTAAGTAAGGAGACAGAGACTCTGTGAACCCATGCTTTTCCTTGCTCGTGCAAAGAGGTGCTTGTGTCAGCTGCCTGTGCTGTGTAACAGGTAAGCACAGACCCCACACCTTCAAACAGCTCCATTTACATTGGGCTTGATGGTGCTCCCTGTAATCCCAGCACTTGGGAAGCCAAAAGAACTGCAAATTTGAAGCCAGCCTGGGCTAAATAATAAGATCCTGTCTGAAAATATAGAATTAAATAAATAAATCCCTGTTTATGAGCCCACAGTTCTTTCAGAGGCGTGTGTAGCCTTCCTGGGCTCTGGCTCAGTCACATAGATGGAACCCATGGCGCAGGTAAGTTGTCTCCCATCACCTTCTAAGCTCCTTTGGCTATGACCGTAGACTGAGGCCACTTTGTTACTGTGTGAACCAGAGCCTCTCCCAGCAGCTCTGGTCCTCACAGAACTATGACTAGTTTTTATGTTGCAAGAATCTCCCTCTGAGCATCCCTCATCCCCCCTCTTGGTGCTCCCATCCTAGGAATTCAGGCAAGATACACTGGGGAGCACAGAAGACAGGCGGGCTCTATTCCCAGAAAAGTGGAGCACTCTCAAGGGTGAGAGAGGGCAGTGGTCGAATGGAGTCAGTGTGGGGAGAAATAGCCTCAGGGATGGAGGGGACAGTGCTGGAGAGGCCGCTGAGCCAGCTGACAAGTCTGATATGCTTTATACTGTTTTCTTAAACTCTCTAGACTTAAGGGAGCTGCCAGGTGGGGGGGGCACTTTCGCACCCAGGTGATTGGCAGGCCCATTTGGATTAACTCTGGAGGGAGAGAACAATGGTCTTTATCAGAAAGCCTCTGCTGGATAGAAATCTTATAATCTCTGGGGCAGTTTAGAATGTCCTGTCTCTACCCAGGGCCGGAGATTCAACTCAGATTCCAATAATCAAAGTCCTGCGGCTCCTGGTTTTATAAGCCACTCATTATAAGGGAGGGTCTGTCCTCAGTGACCTTCAAGCCTGCTAATAGCTATCAGAGTAACACAGCCTAACATTGGGGCAAAAGTCCCCAACTCTGGCAGCCCCAACAGGCTAAGCTTGGTCATCAGCTCAAATAAGCCAATTAAAGAGATGTGGATTGGTGACAGCCAGAGAGAACATTTAGTTAATATACTGGGGAAAGGAACAGAGGGGTCCAGGGAACCCAAGTCTGTCTTCAGGGCGCTAGCATGAGGTTTGGTTTAAAGAGAGGAAACACTGGGGAGAAGGCCGGGGGGGAGGTAAGCAGCCAAAGTGTGGACCCAGATCACTTTCAAGATGATTCAAAGAAGTCCGTGTTGTTTGAGGAGGCCAGGGGTAAGCGGCCTGTGTAATTCAGCAATCTGCGCCAAAGTGTGGACCCAGATCACTGTCGCTGGTTCCAGTTCCACAAGATGATTCAAAGAAGTCCCTTGCTGTTTAAGGAAACAGGCTGGTTTCCTTCAGATGATCTGCCCCAGCATGCAACCCCCCCCCCAGGACTGGTCAATCTTCCTAGGCTTTGATGGTCTGGAATCCAAAGTGAATGCAGGGTTAAGCCTTGAAAGGGGAAGCGATGGTTAGTTACACTCTCCTCAGTGGCTCTCATGCCCATGCTGGTCCAAGCAGGAGCCTGAACCAAAGAATCCAAAATGTTGGGCTGGAGAGATGGCCTAGCGGTTAAGAGCACCGACTGCTCTTGCAGAGGACCCAGGTTCGATCCCCAGCACCCACGTGGTGGCTGAGAACCGTCCGTAACTCCAATTCCAGGAGAACTCCAGTTCCAGGGGAATCCGACGCCCTCTTCTGACCTCCGCGGCATTGCACGACACGGGTACACAAACCTACATACAGACAGTACATTCATACACATAAAATAAATAAATAAAATAAAATATTAAAAAAAAGAATCCAAAACGCAGACAGAGATGCCAGGCTTTTGTCTTGGTTTTCCTGTAGCCCCGTGAGGAGTCAGCGCAGAACCACAGAAGCTAACTGACCCACAGGAGGGCCTCGCTGCCATCTGCCTGCCTCGTGCACAGGTGAGGAGACAGAAGTCTTGGGACTTCGCCCCCACAACTCAGGGAAGCAGTCAAAGCTTGGGTCTCTGGTCTCCCCAGGCCCCAGCAGCACAGTGAGCTCTGTGGGACGGCAACCTAAGAGGACACTGGCCATGGGAAGTGGCTCTGAATAATGTTACTTGACCTTTTCCCTCTCATCTCTCAAATAAAGCTTGTCAAACTCTTTCAGAGCACTGAGGTGGGTTGGGTCTGGCTTGGTGTTGGGTGCCAGCACCCTGCCCTGTGGCTCAAGCAGCAGTTCTGTACAGGGCAGGACCAAGGGCTGCAGCTGGCGCAGAGTTGTCCTGTAAACCTGAGGTGTCACAGGGTGGCTGCTCTCTGGAAAGACAAGTCCAGGCAGGAAAAAAGCTGAGGTGCGGCGCCCACATACTCTGGCCTCAGCCATACTCCCTGCCCACATCCACAGCCTGAAAGAGAGGAAAGCCGTGCACTGTGTGAAGGTTTGAGGGGTTTCTTCTCGTGTGCACTGCTGGGAACTTGGCCCTGGATGTAGAGGGGCAGGGAGTACAGGTATGCCTGAGCTGGGTGACTTGCTTGCACATTTGGACGCAGACCTCCGGGGTTGACACTGGGTGCCAAGGACAGCACCCCGGGCTAGGCCGGGAGGCTTGGGCTCAGGCTGGGCCAGCAGACAAGTACTTCCTGCCTGGTCCTCATTTCTGGCTCTTTCATGGCAGATTTCCGCCTCAATTTCAGTAATTACTCTCCACTCAGCCTCATTCTCCCCTTCATTCAAGAAGGGGAAAAGCACACCAGAGTCTCTCTGTGGGAGGAAATTCTTTCAGACAGTGCATCTGTTCCCTGCACAGGGTGGTGGGTGGGGGTAGCATTTCAAAGTCCCACTCTTCTGTCCTTGTCCGTGTGGCCACTGTATTCCACCACACAGATGTCCTTATGGCCCCAGACCTCTCTAACCTCAAGGGAGTGTGGGGTGGCAATTACAGGCTGGCATCTCTTCTGGCAGTAGATGGTAAGACAGGTCGGAAAAGTCACAGGATGGTTGGTCAGAGTCTTTTCCTCCTGAAGCTCCACCCCATCCCACCCCCCCCCCCCGGGGCACCAGAACAGGCCCAGGACTGCGCCATCCCACAGGGTTGGGATGTGAAGCTGGAGAGAAGCATTCAGTGTTAGACCTAGGGTGTTCATGAGCTCACCTCACGGTGGGGAGACCAGGTTATATACTCACAGGATTAGCCAGTAGTCACTGGGCACGTGGGTGTGCGTACTGGGGATGAAATGCCCTTGAGGCCTTCAAGAAGTAGACAGTCCAGCAGGAAAAGAAAGCAGAAGTCACAGCCACACCCCAGGAGAAGGCGGTGTCACAGAACAGAACACCACAGGAGGCAGAGGCAGCAGACTCGGGAAAGCTGTCTGGAGTCGGCAACGTTTAGACAGACCAGGAACACCTCGGCATGGACACTCCGGGCATCCCTTGAAGGCACTGTCCCTCCCAAACAGACTCAGACCTCCCAAGACACTGCTCAATGCCAGATCACTTAGTATGATTTATTAATCTTCCAGGAGCTTTTCAAGATCTTAATGCAGTGTTTACAATCCATTTAACCAAGAACAAAAACCCCAACACCAGCAATGGTGAAGGTGGATCACGGGCACCGGGCCTTCAGGCCCTGGCTGGAGCTCGCCCACCATGACCTTTTCTCATGTTTCCTCCCTCCATTTGGACAAGTGCCCGGTTCATCTACTGTGGGCTGGGCGTGGGAGGAGAGACACAAAGGCCCCCTGCACATCTGTGTTTAGAATACAAGGGGGAGGATCAAGGTAATTAATTGTTTTTAGCTTTAAAAAAATTTTTTTTTAGTTTGCCAACAGTCCCACATGCCTGTGTGAATTCTATCTGCTTATGTAAATAACACTAACGGTGATAACATTAATTAGCAGAATAAAACTTGAGCTCATCCGGCTGCAGATAGCAGGTAGTTGGGGAGAGGATTAATTTCTATTTTAATTAGAAATGTGTGATTTTTCAGCACCTTGGCCTCCAGCATGGAACAGTGTCCATGCCCATTGACAAACTCTGGTTCCTTCCAAATGTGGTGGCTGTGGAAGGGCACTGGGGACATCCGCCCCTGAAGGGGACCGCCGACAACAGAGGAGGGACAGGAGAAAGGCAGTGTGATCTATAGAGCCCCAAGCCAGCCCAGCCCTTCCAGGGTCTGTCTGGCCTCTTCTATCTGCAGCTATCTGTAGCAGCTTTGAGGGCTGAGGTGAAGCTGTCCCCATGATGCTGTGATGGAGAAGCTGCAGGAGGGGAGGGATACCAAACTCTCTCTCTCTCTCTCTCTCTCTCTCTCTCTCTCTCTCTCTCTCTCTCTCACACACAGGCACATGCACACGCACACGCACACACTATAGTCCTTCAGACTGGAGCTGGATTTTGCAGCTTTAAGGAAATGACAGGCAGTTGAAGCCATCAGACCTCCACCTCTGGCATTTGTTTGTTTGGGTTTTTTTGTTGTTGTTTTTTTTTTTGTATGTGTATGAATGTACTGTCTGCATGTAGGTCTGTGCACCCATGTCGTGCAATGCCTCGGAGGTCAGAAGAGGGTCTCAGATTCCCCTGGAACTGGAGTTCTCCTAGAATTGGAGTTACAGATGGTTCTTAGCTGCCATGTGGGTGCTGGGGATCGAACCCGGGTCCTCTGCAAGACCGGTAGGTGCTCTTAACTGCTAGGCCATCCCTCCAGCCCACACCTCTGGCATTTGTAACGGAGGAGTCTGGCACACCGTATGGGGATGGGATCTGCCACTCACAGACCAAAGGAGACCTAGGCACCACATGACCAGAAGTGGGTCCTAAAGTGTGCTTGCTGCTCTACTCCAGTGCAGAAGGATGGACAGGACTGTTTGCTGAGGCCCGGGTGCCCATCAGGACACTCCCTGGAGTCTGTCATCCTCCCCACGCACCAATGAGTCTCCAATGGTGCAGGCAGCCACAAGCCACTGGGAAGTATTCCAGGGAGTGCAGGGCCCAGGCAGACCCTCTGATCATTGTCCCTCACAAGGAGAGCAAGGCATTCTGGGCCTGTTACTGAGCAGGCTTTTGCTTCCTTGTGCAGAACATGAAACAGGGTGCCTCAGACTGTCATTGCTGATCAAGATGGCTCCATGTGCCTGGCTCCTGGGAGGAGGTCAGTCCAGGCGATCCATAGTTTCCTCCTCCAGGGCTCTCTCACACACAGCTCCTGTCAGACAAGGGACAGCCTTGATCCCTTCTGCTGGGCACTTCAGGAAACTTTCACTGGTGAGCCCTCTCAACTCCTGCAGCCCTCACAGGAACCTCGCAATCCATCTGGGATCAGAGAACACCCACTACTTCCATAGGACACTCTGCTCTAACACCTTCTGGGGCTCCCTACCACCCCAATAGGAAGGCTGCAGATGTATGAAACAGCCTCCTTCAGAGAGGCCACCCAGGACATGGCAGAGAGTGAGTTTCCCCACATCTGTATGTGAGAGGTGGAACTGTGTGTGGTGGCGGTCTGTGGAGTGGGACCCTGTTTGCTAACCAGCCCACCAGAGCTAAGATTCTCAGCCAGTATCTGAGCCCCTCATGTGGGTGGCCCTGCACCAGATTCCAGGATGTGTACAAATGAGAACTCCTTCCTGGGCATCTGGTATGGAGCAGGGAAGAGTGGCAGATGGATTATGCTAGGCTCACAGACCATGGGACAGCTGCAAGGGGACCCAGCCACTTGGCCAAGGAATTGGGACCCCCACACCCCCTCCCTGGAGTTCCTGGGCACACCCCACCCAGAGCCACTCGGCAGCTGGGTTGTGACCTCAGACACACTCGCTCTCCACTCCTGGCCTCAGTTTCCCCATTTTGTGAAGTGCACTTTGGTGCCTCTGTGTCTTCAGCTCCCAGCCTACCCTGGCCAAATAACTCCTGAGCCCTAGCAGTTTCTGGGACTCAACCTCTGTTTTCAGGCAACCCATAGGACCCCAAAAGGTCTTCAGTTGTGTCTAGGAGGGAGCCATCCAGGCCTAGGAGCCACGGACTAAACCCTCACTGGGGACAAGGCAGAGCCCCTCGGTGACTGGTCACCACCAGTTACTTCCCTCAGGACTATCAGACCTGGAGCTGGCTGGTTCAGGCAGGACATCAAAGGAGGAAGTGAAACCCACTGTCCCCAACCGACCCTGGAGGAGAAAAAGCAGAGCAGGGCATGACTGCGAGGGGCAGCCTTGCTGCCCGCAGCGGCTCCCCGTGGCTTCTCCCCAGCCTAGCACAGCACCTGGCAGAAGGCAGGAGCACTGTCCTCGCACAGTGGGAGAACAAGAAGCCTCTGCTATAGTTCCAACCCTCCCCATCGTCTAATTAGGTTCTGATGAGGAGGTTCATGGGTACCACAGGTGGTTATGGGGGTAAATGGGAGGGAAGACTTCCCAATCCCCAAGAGGGTTCCCAGAGGCACCCCAGAGGGGGTGACTGATAAAAGCCCATAGTGGGCCTCAACCCAGCTAAGATCACATAGGGATTGACCACCTTAGCCTTGTACCTTGAGCCCAACCAGAACATCAACCTCCAACACAGGGCCTGAGGTTCAGAAGAGGGTAATTCACTGCTGGTTCCCTGGGTCCAGCCTCACATGGTGCCCAGACATGCTCACCACGATAATGAATAAGCAGGACACTTGCTTGTGTCAGGCCCTTCTTGCCCCCAGATGGTTGGCCTCCTTTCATATAAGATAGAGGCTATGAACCCCCCATTCCACAGATGGGGAAACTGAGTCACTGAGACACTGGCTGCCCAAGCAGCCTGGCTCCATGTCAAACCATCTGTGCTTGGAGAGGACAGGAAGAGAGAGAGAGAGAAAGGAGGTGGGGGGCACAGCCTCCTTGCTGCCTATTCATGCCTACCCTCTGGGCTGAGAAGCTAGGCAGCACCCTGTGTGGGCCACTGAGCGCCAAAATACCCTGTGGGAGATGCTCATTAACTACAACCCCTCTGTTCACAGACAAGGAAGCTGAGAGCCAGAAATGGACCTAACACAGCCGTTAAGTAGCCACTGTGCCAAGCCAAATACAGGTGAAATTTCAACTCCCTGCAAGGTAACCGATGAGTGAATGAATGAATGAATGAATGAATGAATGAATGAATGAATCTACCTCCCACCCCAAGGGCAGTGGCCCCCTCATGACTTCAGGCAGCCCAGTCCTACTCTGCCCCAACCTCAGTGGACCTGGTAGAACTTGTAGCTGCCAGGCAGGTCTTTTGGAGCCCTCTGGGGACACAGGGCCTCCAGCCAGTACAGGGTAGGTCTAGCCTCAGGCCCCATCCTTCCTCCCACTGAGTCAGCGCCATGTACCTCAGTGCCCAGGCCCACAGCGCCCAGGCCTGCAGCTACAGAACAGAACTCCAGCAGACAGCGGAGCCCCTCCCACCACTGGCTGTCTGCTGTCTGCCGCCCCCTTGAGGCAGCATCTGTTCCCAGCAGGAGTGGACCTGGCATCCAGCTGCTCTTTTTGTTCTAGTCAGGAGTCAGGAAGCTATGTCTAGACAGCTCCAGGCACCCAGGATGAACCCTGCCCTCCCCTGCCCTCCCCTGCCCTGCCCCATCCCGGCAGAAGGAAAGAGCACCCCCAAAGTCATGTTTCAGTCCCAAAGCCATATTGAATCCCTCCCAGGCAGGGGAAGCTGCTGAGACAACAGAAAGGTTACCAGATCATTCTGCAGCTCAGGAGAAGGGCAGCGACAAGAACCCAGAGACCATCAGCCTCCACGTGCTCTCCCCGCCCCCAACCTTCCTATGTCCATCCAGCCTGGCCTTCCTCCAACACTGTGTGAGACACACAATGACAGCCAGGCCCCCAGCCCCAGACGGGTGTCACTCGAGAAGTCTCTGTAGAGGCCTGAGCTGCTGGGGAAGGGAACTGGGCACTTGTGTGACCCTGGGGGAGTCAGACCCCCCAGAGGTTCAGCTTCTGCTACAAAACAGAGGGGGGGCTCTTTCATGAGATTGTCAGGATGATTATCACTCCCAGCAGGCACTGGTGCCCAGCGCTCTGCACACACTCAGAGAAAACCTTCTGGCAGTTACAACAGTAGAAGCCCAGCACCACAGGCTAGAGGGGCTGTGAGCAGGTCTCTTGGGCACAGAGTACCCCTCCTATTGTGTCAGGACTCACTCAGGAAGGCTAGTGACAGTGGCAGAGCCAGGGCAAAGGCAGTGTGCAGGATGTCCCAGGGCTCCCAGGAAAAGACCACCAGTTAAGCTTGTCACTCAAACACGGACACAAGAGCTCCCCAAGGACCCCTGCCCTTGTGAGGTACAGCAGGCATCTCGTGCTTCTGGAAGCTTCATGGACACCGGAAGTGTCCATGCATTAGATCTGTTAGTGTGAGAGGAATCATCAAAGAGTGGACTAGCCAGGATCTGCCGTGAGACTGAAAAATTCCTTACAGATCTAGGCTCAAGGTCAAGACTTCGTAAGACTATTTTCCAAGCACCTTCAAAAGCAGCTGTAAGTAAAATGGACTGCTTTTTGGTTCTCGGGATGTTTGCAGGTGTGTGGGGCTGAGGACTACTACCTGCCTGAGGCACTGCTTGGGGCCACTGCTTTGATCCCCCTCCTTCCTTGAGAACCTCCCCTCCCCTTGCTCCTGCATGGTCCAGTCCCAGTCAGAGCCAACAGACAAATGAGCGCTGTTATCAAATGGTTTTGACCTTGCAATGTTCCATGAATCCCATTTTGATAAGTGCCCCCCTTGGGATGTCAGCTATAGGGAGGAAATCTTGGCTTTGTTCCACTCCTCCACGATGCCTAGAACACGCGGGGACTGGGGCACATCCTTACCCCACTTCACACGTGTGGAAGTGAAGCCCAAAGATGCCAAGGGCAGGACCAAGGTCCAGCCTGGGAGCCCCAACTATTCTCTGTGCCCAGGCACTGCCTCCATGCTGCCCCATTCTCTCAGTGCCGTCACATCTTCTGAGTGTCAGCCCTAAACACCCCTACTCCACCTCTGCTGTCTCTCCATACAGAAGCATGGACTGGACATGCATGCACACATACGCTAATACACACACATTAATATATATACAAACATACACACACAAACATACACATTAATACACATGTTAATATATCCACACATTAATATGTACACATCAGACACACAGACACACGCTTTAATATACATACACGTGTGCATGCATTATTAATAGACACGTTAATCTGCACACGCATTAATGCACACAATATATACATGCATTACTGTGCACAAACAATACACACACAGTCACAGGGACAGCACCTCCTTCCCAGTGTGTCCCCAGCTCTGGACTGGCAGACTCATCACAGATGTCAGGAATCTCCACAGCATGCTTGAGTCCACTTCCAGGAAGAACATAGCCAAGAAGTTTGGGCTCCCAGAGTTCTCTGGGGGCCAGGTGGGGACACGCCCAGAGATGAAGGATTCTAATGACCACCATCTAAACCTCACCTGGACCTCAATCCAACCGCTTCTGCAGGAAAGACACCAGCCTACAGACACGCATTGAGCACTTGATGCCCACATGGGCAGAGACAGAGGGGAAGAGCACATAGTCCTCCCGAGTCTGCTGAAGCAACCGTGGCTGGGTTATGGAGGTCTAGGCATGGCAGAACCAATGTCAGAAGCCAGGGACAAATCAGAAATGTCCACTCCAGGAAGGCCCTGGAGGCGAGTGGGAGCTCTTACGACGGACCACGAGCCAGGAGGGGAGGTGGCCCCGCACTGCCAACCTAGGCACCGGCCCTAGAAGGCAGATCTGAGGTGGACCCAGGTGAGGCCTTCACAGCAGCAGAACCACAATCAGATCCATAATTGGGAAAGACCCTGCCCCAGCTTCGGGCAGCAGGACACCTTTACACACAGACACGAGACCTGTGTAGGAGATCCGGTACTTCAAAGACAACAGCCAACAGCCAAGAGAGGCACCACAAAGCTGCCAGGCCTATGACGAAGCAGGGGAGGTGAGGAGGTGATGAGCTCGTGAACCCCAGAGGAAGGGTCTTCACACTGAGGACTGTGGCTGGGGAAAGGAGAAGACCAAGCACCTCATGAAGTAGTGGGGATTCAGACAGCATGCCCCATGCTAACCAAGAAAACTAAGGCAGCTGAAGGCCAGAGCTTCTCCCTGGCACAGGGCGGGCAGCACCCTACTCAGAGACAGAGAAGGGCAGATATGGAGGACACAGAGCACGAGGGAAGAAACTGCTGGGACTGAGGAGCTGGAAATGAACTGTCATGTTGCACAAGCCAGAGAGGGCTCTTGTGCGACAGCAGGGGCAGAGGTCTGCGCGAGTCGTGTGCTCCTCCTGCCTCTCTGCTTCTTCCTTCCTCCATTTCAAAATGTCCCTCCTAGGATCATTAAATGTCAGCACTGGAGGAGGGACTCAGGCTGTGCAGAGGGCAGGACATGTGAGTCACCTCAGTCAGGATCCAGGAGTGACTTTGGTACCTAGGTCGAAGGAAGGGCATTTGTGCCCAGGGGACACAGATAGGATGGCCCTCCTAACATCTGTTTGTGGGTCTAACCTGGGGTCAGGAGCAATCGAATGAAAGGGTGGGGTGCTCCTGGCTGAGAATCTAGAAGTGGGAGAGGGTAGGATGGAGTTAACTCCCACCTCCCAAACCTTCCATGGAAGTTGGGGCCAGGCCCCCCCATGAACCCCAGAATCTTCAGGATCCTGGCTGCCAGGGTATAAAATCAGCATTCCAGGAAAATGACCAAGGAGCCACCATTCTCTCATGCACTCATTCAGCAAACACGAACAGATGTAGAGGCCAAGCACCGCTTTGGAAGAAGGCTCCCTGGAGGTAGGAGACAGGAGAAGGTCAAGGAGGCTGGAGAGGACCTCAGAGGCCGGATTAGCAGTTGGCTCCTCCAGACTTCAAGACCCACTGAAGGTTTGTGAACAAAGAAGAAGCCACAGCAGCTTCACACGTGGAGCGACCACGGCTTTGGGCTGTGAAATGAGAAGACGCAGTGACAGGCCAGCACCGCGGGAAGACGGCTGGGCAGGCCGCCCAGGAGGCGGCTCTGCTGTGCCCTGCTGGCTTGGGAGCCTGGAGAGGACAGAGGGAGCTCAGGAAAACCCCTGGGCCTCCAGCTGAGTCCCTCTCAAAGAAGTGTCACTTGCTGAAAAATGTGAAAAGGGGATCTAGTAAAGAGTCAGTTGTCCCAACCGCACCCCCTTTTTCTTTGGGAAAAAAATCATCAAAATGACACTTGGCTAGGTAATTTGCATAATGTTTTCATTAATTCAATATTTTCATTATTGCCACAAAATGAAAGCAACAGATCCTAACAGTGGAGACCATCTTCAGGCAGCCAGCTGGAAACAATTCCTGCAGGGACCATTCAGAAGTACCCAGCAGGCACAGTCCTCCAAGGACCATCCACAAGTACCCAGCAGGTACAGCCCACCAAGGACCATCCACAAACACCCAGGAGACATAGTCCATGCAGAGACCATCCATAAGCACCCACCAAGCATAGTCCTCCAGGGACCATCCACTAGCACCCAACAGGCATGGTCCCTGCATTAATGCCTTCCTCCTGGTGATGGAGTGGCCATCATTTCCAGGGGTCACCCAGCCAGATGACCCACTGGGCAGGACAGTGGCCCACTGCTGACAGTCACAGCAGCCTATTGGGCAGCAGCAGCTGATTAGTCTCAGCTGTGAGCACATCACCCAACACGGACCAATCAGGAATCTTCCCTGGTAAACCTGTGACCTGGATCTCAAGAACTTTCAGGCTTTCTGATGGAGCAGCTGTGGAAAGCTTTTCTCTGCATCCTTACAGAGGGCAGGGGTGACCAGGCATGGCATGTATGACATGGCTCCATCAGCTCTGAGAACATTCTTCACAGGGCCTCCCCCACACCTCTAGAGCCGACTGGGCTCCACTGTATACCTGAGTATCCTTCCCTCTGTCCACATCCCAGAACCACTGTCTCATCATTTGTGAGGGGAAGAGAATAGTAGCTCTTGCCGGCAGAGAACTGGAGGCCTAAGAGACAGTCTGGTGAGTCAGGCCTGATGCAGGCCCGTCATCTTGGCTACTGAGGACGCTGAGCAAGAGGAACACAGGAGGCTGTCCTGGGAAACTTAGTAAGACCACCTCAAAAAGTAAAAGGAGGGAGGGGCCTTAACTAAGCAGTGGAGGACTTTGGAAGAACCAAGCATCAGTAGTCACACCCTCCCCTTCCCAGCACTCCTCCGACACCACCAGGTCCTGGAGGGACCTCACTGGGTAAAGGTGGAAGGTTTGGCTTGAATGGAGGAAGGGGCATCTCCATATCCCATGCAGTGGCTGGAAAGACGCCCACCAAGGAGCCCACCACACCCCCTGAGGCTCACATCTTCATCCTGGAGCCCACAGGTCTTCCCTGTGTGTGCCACCCTCCAGGTTCATCTCCATGAGAGGCCCCTGAAGATGGCACTGAGGCCTTCATGTCTGTTCTGTCACCAAGATACAGTCCACCACTGATATCAGGGCTTAGACCGTGATGAGCGGACCACGGTAACCAGGACTAAGGCTCAGATAGTGCCCAAGATCAGATCTCAGCTTATGACTGTCATCATGGCTCAGCCTAAGGCTGGGGTCAGCACTCAGTAGGTGACTAGGATCTAGGAAATGAGACTTAGCAAGAGGGAGCCATCTCGTCCCACACCCAACTCCAGGGTCTATGTGCCATCATGGTCTGTGTGCCATCGAGGCAGCGTCTGTGAGGGGAACCTGGCTGTCCCTTCTAACAGCCAACCATACTGTTGTCTGATTGGTCTCCCTTTCCCCATTCCCAGCCCAGCCAGGAAGCAGGAGAAGGTGTAATTAAAAATCAGGTTTGTTAACACGAACACAACGTACATAATATTTAAAACATCTGAGCGCCTTTAACTCGCTACCGAAATGCGTTCGCTCATTAAGCAGGAATTTTTTATGGCAGCAACACTGCAAATAGATCTTATTAAAATGCTCAAAACACCATCTGGTCCTTCGCTGCAACTCCAAAGCATGGTGGAGGTGCCCAGCATGCTGGAGACCTGCAGATCCCTGGCAGGCCAGCTGCACCTGTCCCCAACTCCGCTCCTCTGAAGCCTCAACCTCCCTGTCCACCTCATCCCACAGCATCGCATGCCTCAGTCATGAGACGAAAGAGAACTTGCACATCTGAGCCAGGGTCCTTCTGACTGGGGTCCAGGCTCTCTGCAGGACTGGGTGAGGTGGCAATGAAGAAGGACCTGGGGAGCCTCGTCACTCCATGCAGCCAGAGCCAAGGATATCTCTGTACCCGTCAGGGTGTCTACCAAGAGACAGCAGCCTCAAGGCTTGGGGGTGTGGAGCAGGAGCCCACACCCCAGTCAGGAGGTCAAACAGGACATGTGAAAGTGTTTTTGCAAACTGTACAGTAATCATAAGGACTCTAGATAGGACCAGCGGGACTCTGGAACAGTCCCTGGGAATGAGGCCCTGACCTGAGGTGGCCAGAGGCCTTGAGGTCTGGCCACAATTGCTGGCTCTCTAGACTCAGGTACTGGGAGTAGCAGCACGGGAAGAGAGGAGGAGGAGGGAACACGGTCATGCTGGAGACAGAGCTGTGAGATGGGCACAAAGAACTGACAGGTGAAGAGGGCCTCAGAGCGGTGGGTCCTACCTGCTGCCTGGTCTGCAGCGTGCGCAGGTCAGGACTGAGAACCATAGATCCTAGGTCATGTCCTGCTGGGCCGGTTCTAAAGATGAAGACTGGCCCAGTCCTCTGCCTACTGCCTCAGGTTCTCCTCAGCATATAGGACACAAGTTCACAGAGCTGCAGGGACACAGTGTGAGGCAGCACGGGCCATCCAGACTTTGAAGGCCTTCCTCTTGTTCACACACAGAAGACAGTGCATGAACTGCATAGACAGAAGCATGCAGGCATGGAACACATACACATGTGCATGCACTAACTTGTGCATGCATGTGCACACTAGCAAGAACACGTATGTCTTATATGCACACATGCATGCTCATGATATAACACAGTATACATACACCAGCAAAAGCACTTGCACATGTGTGTATGAGTACATAAATGCATATGTGCATGCATGTTCATGACATAGCAGATACAGCAGTGCATATGCATGCCAGCAAAAACACATGCTCATGCATGCATGACATAGCAAACACACACGTTTCCACATGCACATGACATAAACAAATACAGGCACACAGAGCAGCGTGTATGCACACACGTGGGTGCAGAGCACTTGAGCTCCACAAACATGTTATCATCACGCCTCAAATTCCTCATGTGTCTGGCTTAGTCAATGTTGTAAGGCATTAGGCACAAATACCCCAAATGTAAGAAAATAACAGCCACAACCCCAGTTAAAAAGCTGATTTAAGATATGTACCAATGAGAGGAAATCATGGAGAAGCTATTAAAAAGGATACCACGCAGAGATGCCCCTCTCTCCTCATCTTCACCTGAGCCCTGTGAGAGGAGCTGACCTCAGAGTCCACAGGATCTGTGCCCATGTCAACCCAGCCCCGCACCCCCACACACCACAGGATCTGTGCCCATGTCAACCCAGCACCACACCCGCACACACCACAGGATCTGTGCCCATGTCAACCCAGCACCGCACCCGCACACACCACAGGATCTGTGCCCATGTCAACCCAGCACCACACCCGCACACACCACAGGATTTTCGTCATGTCATCCCAGCCCCGCACCGCACACACCACAGGATCTGTGCCCATGTCAACCCAGCCCCGCACCCGCACACACACTACTCTGTTGTCCCCACTGACCACTCGGAAAGCCCAGGCCCTGGCTATCTACTCTGGACCTGATGAGGACAGAGTAGATCCTGGCTGGAGGAGGGGGTTCTGGAACCACAGGCTTGGCAGACGGAGCCCCCCAGCCCCCTCCAGTCCCTAGCAATAAGTAGAAAGTGTCAACTTATTCCCAGCTGTTGTTGCCAAAAAGAGAAAAGAAGAAAAAAGCCCTCAGGGTTTCAAGGAAACTCACAACAACTTTGGAAAACTCAGAGTATGATGGATTTGCTGTTTGCCTGCATATTCATCCCAGGCAGGAGCCTGAGCTTGCCACATGCATTTTGGAAACCCCTGGAAGGGGGCTGGGCCTGGGGGCCTCCTCCAGGCCTGGCATTGTTCTCCTCAGGCCAGACTGCCTGCCTGCTTTCCTTTCTCTTTATTCCCAAGAATAATGGCTCTTGACAGGAACGACTCCCGCCAGCAATTAACTGTGATTAATGTAGAAGTGCAGCCTTGGTGAAGTTCCTCAGGAGAGGTGGGCAATGTTCTCATGTTCATGGCCCTGGCATAGGTGTACTGAGCCCAGCGGGAGAAGAATAGGGACTCCAGGGCTCTTCCCTGTGCTCTGGGCCTGGGACGGGGCAGAGGGCGTGGGCTGTGATGGCCCAACAGGCTAGGGTCAGAGCAGTGGCTGATCGAAGTCCTGAAACGCTGGGAGGAGTGAGTCTGCCAGTCTTGGGCTAAGCCAGGCCCTGGGCAGAAGACAGTACATGTCCTTTAATTCACACAGTACAACGGGACTCGCTCAAATTTGGGCTGAGCTTTAGGGGCCACAAGGTTGGGGGCAGACACCATTTACCTTTGCTGTGTGCCTCAGTTTCCACAACATCCATCGGAAGGACAGCAGGACCAGCTGGGACTGAGGCGAAGGTGTTCTTTGGCATCTAGTCCAGTTCCACCATCATTCCAGGCCAATCCATTCATCCGTGTCTCCTAGGGCCCACAGCTGAACACACCTGAACTCTGAACACCTAGCAACCCCACAGCCCCAGTGCAGGCAGCTGTGACCCAGCTCAGCCCCCACAGCCCAGTGCAGGCAGCTGTGACCCAGCTCAACCCCCACAGCCCAGTGCAGGCAGCTGTGACCCAGCTCAACCCCCATAGCCCAGCGCAGACAGCTGTGACCCAGCTCAACCCCACAGCCCAGTGCAGGCAGCTGTGACCCAGCTCAACCCCACAGCCCAGTGCAGGCAGCTGTGACCCAGCTCAACCCCCATAGCCCAGCGCAGACAGCTGTGACCCAGCTCAAACCCCACAGCCCAGTCCAGGCAGCTGTGACCCGGCTCAAACCCCACAGCCCAGTCCAGGCAGCTGTGACCCAGCTCAATCCCCACAGCCCAGTCCAGGCAGCTGTGACCCAGCTCAACCCCACAGCCCAGTGCAGGCAGCTGTGACCCAGCTCAACCCCCACAGCCCAGTGCAGGCAGCTGTGACCCAGCTCAACCCCCATAGCCCAGCGCAGACAGCTGTGACCCAGCTCAACCCCACAGCCCAGTGCAGGCAGCTGTGACCCAGCTCAACCCCCACAGCCCAGTCCAGGCAGCTGTGACCTGGCTCAACCCCCACAGCCCAGTGCAGGCAGCTGTGACCCAGCTCAACCCCACAGCCCAGTGCAGGCAGCTGTGACCCAGCTCAACCCCACAGCCCAGTGCAGGCAGCTGTGACCCAGCTCAAGCCCCACAGCCCAGTGCAGGCAGCTGTGACCCAGCTCAACCCCACAGCCCAGTGCAGGCAGCTGTGACCCGGCTCAACCCCACAGCCCAGTCCAGGCAGCTGTGACCCAGCTCAACCCCCACAGCCCAGTGCAGGCAGCTGTGACCCAGCTCAACCCCCACAGCCCAGTGCAGGCAGCTGTGACACAGCTCAACCCCCACAGCCCAGTCCAGGCAGCTGTGACCCGGCTCAACCCCCACAGCCCGGTGCAGGCAGCTGTGACCCAGCTCAACCCCACAGCCCAGTGCAGGCAGCTGTGACCCAGCTCAACCCCCACAGCCCAGTGCAGGCAGCTGTGACCCAGCTCAACCCCCACAGCCCAGTGCAGGCAGCTGTGACCCAGCTCAACCCCCACAGCCCAGTGCAGGCAGCTGTGACCCAGCTCAACCCCCACAGCCCAGTGCAGGCAGCTGTGACCCAGCTCAACCCCCACAGCCCAGTCCAGGCAGCTGTGACCCGGCTCAACCCCCATAG
The DNA here is from genome assembly GCA_009823505.1 of Rhizomys pruinosus. NCBI lineage: Eukaryota > Metazoa > Chordata > Mammalia > Rodentia > Spalacidae > Rhizomys > Rhizomys pruinosus. The sequence continues at coordinate 434,945 of VZQC01005560.1, forward strand.
CCCAGCGCAGACAGCTGTGACCCAGCTCAACCCCACAGCCCAGTGCAGGCAGCTGTGACCCGGCTCAACCCCCACAGCCCGGTGCAGGCAGCTGTGACCCAGCTCAACCCCACAGCCCAGTGCAGGCAGCTGTGACTCAGCTCAAGCCCCACAGCCCAGTGCAGGCAGCTGTGACCCAGCTCAACCCCACAGCCCAGTGCAGGCAGCTGTGACCCAGCTCAACCCCCACAGCCCAGTGCAGGCAGCTGTGACCCAGCTCAACCCCCACAGCCCAGTGCAGGCAGCTGTGACCCAGCTCAACCCCCACAGCCCAGTGCAGGCAGCTGTGACCCAGCTCAACCCCCACAGCCCAGTGCAGGCAGCTGTGACCCAGCTCAACCCCCACAGCCCAGTGCAGGCAGCTGTGACCCAGCTCAACCCCCACAGCCCAGTGCAGGCAGCTGTGACCCAGCTCAACCCCCACAGCCCAGTGCAGGCAGCTGTGACCCAGCTCAACCCCCACAGCCCAGTGCAGGCAGCTGTGACCCAGCTCAACCCCCACAGCCCAGTGCAGGCAGCTGTGACCCAGCTCAACCCCCATAGCCCAGCGCAGACAGCTGTGACCCAGCTCAACCCCACAGCCCAGTGCAGGCAGCTGTGACCCAGCTCAACCCCCACAGCCCAGTGCAGGCAGCTGTGACCCAGCTCAAGCCCCACAGCCCAGTTCAGGCAGCTGTGACCCAGCTCAAGCCCCACAACCCAGTGCAGGCAGCTGTGACCCAGCTCATCTGCCTGTCCTCCCTGAGCCTCTCATTCCTCTCCCAAGGCTCAGAGAGAAAGGGTGCTCACTGTCAGCTCCTCTTCTTAATTGAATTTCAGGGCTCGTTAGTGCTCAGTAATTAGGGAGCCAGAGAGCACTCATCACCCCAGCAACAGCCCAACCATTCGGGCCTGAAATGGCCTCAGCAAAATGGCAGGGACAGCCCCTCCGGAAGAGAAAACTCCGGACACACATGAGCCAGCCCACTTCCCGGATGAGAAGCCTGGCGGCTGCTGAGAGTACAACTCAAGGATGGCTCTCCTGGGGCTTCAGTGCTCTGCGGCCTGTGCGCGGAACCCCCCATCTCTAGCAGACCTGGAAACCTGTAGTGCTGAGCCTTGGCTGTCCCTACAGCCTTAGCCTCCCAGGTGTGCTCCCTGACTGTGGGAAGACTGTTCCACAGTGCTCCAGCTGGGACATCTCCCTCCACTCCTGGGCTGTCCATCACCTTCGTGAAGCCCTTTCTGGCCCCATGGCCCAAGGTACCCTGACCTGACCCCTCCCTTCTCCACTTGCTCTGACACTCCAACCCAGCCCCTGGCCCACCAAGCCTAGAGTGACTCACAACTACCCGTCACCCTCCCACCTCTGCCTCAAGCATCAACTGTGCATTGAGATTTCCAGATGTGCATTCCCTAACCTGCATTAACCTTTATCCCCACCTCAGGAGCCCTCTACACAGTCTTTTCTTAATTTGCTCCAATGAAACTGTGATACCACAGACCCTCCTATGTGTGTGTGTGTGTGTGTCTGTCTGTCTGTCTGTCTGTGTCTGTGTGTCTGTGTACCAGTGCTCATCATACACAGACTTGGGTCTCTTCAGACCCCCCAAGATTTCAGTGGTCCTCTAGAGGTGGGACTCCCCGTAAGAATGTACATCCTTGCTGTACACACATTAAAGGCGTGGTGGCACACGCCTTTAACTTGGGAAGCAGAGGCAGGCAGATCTCTGTAAATTCAAGGCCAGCCTGATCTACAGAGTGAGTTCCAGGCCAGCTGGGGCTAGAGGGAGACCATGTCTCAAAAAGACAAAAAAAAAAATGCACATTCTAATGTATTCATGGGTCATGTCATCTGGAGGTTCCACCTCCATCCTCCCCAACCCCCATCCTCCCCCACTTCTATCCTCCCCACCTCCATCCCCAAGACTGAGCCCCTTGAGATTTCACACCTCACTGCCACCCACTGTCTCCAGATCCAACTTGTTGGCTTCAAGATACTTGCATTTGCCAGTCCTTCCTGGGGTTCTCCTCCCATAGTGGGCCAGTCCCCCTTCTCAGAGCTCTGCTCAGATCCAACCCACCCAGGGCCTATGACTGGCCACAGTGACCTAGGGCCTCAACCAGGGGGCACCTGGGTCCTCCCTGAGAAGCAGGGACATGCCCTGAGGAAAGAGCATCCTCCACAGGCTCTGAGACCCCAGTCCACATGGCCACATGCTGTCTGATCACATCCTCTCCATCTCCAGCTTTACAGGCAAGGAAACTGAAGCACAGAGAAAGCAAGCCACAGTAAGCCTTGCCAAATATGCCTAGGCGTGTGGCAGGGCTGGGCCTGTGCTTGCAGGAACCTGGGTGCCACATAGAGTCTTGGCCCAGAAAGACCCAAGCTGGCTTAATGTGCCCTGTGGCCAGAGCTCCCTCCCTCCAGAAACCCTGCCAGGAAATGGCCTGAGTCTCAAGTTTATTTCCTGCACTTGATACAGGACCCTGCCCCAGTCAACCCCAGGGCTCAGGCTGGCTCAGGTACCACACCACCAATCACCACTACAGACAGAAATAGGGCATCCTGTGCTTGCTCTGCCCATGACTTTGGCTCATAAGTGACAGGGCCATAGTGCCTGCATCTCAGTGGCCAATAGTCACCTACCTGCCTCAGGAAGAGCAGCCACACCCACAGGTGTCAGTAGACTGGAAGAGGCCACTTCGTAACGTGTACGGCCGCCCACAAGGAAACAGTCTGGCCATCCTCAATAGACCTTCAGCCTCAAACTCCGTCTGGAATTCTTCACCCAGGTGTTAATGTTCCCCCGCCCCTACCCAATTCTCGTCACTACCCCAGCCTGCCTTGCCTTTGCTGAACAGGGTCTTTATCTACACCAGAGGGATGTAAAGTGGGTCCTTGCAGCAACTCAATTAGTCCTCCATCTGAAAGTCTAACACAATCAATTCAGGGAGCCGGCCAACATCATAACACAGTAATTAGGAACAACTTTCAACTCTGGGCTTCCTTTGAAGATTGTAATTACAATTAATTAAGCATCCTTGCTGCTCCTCAGAGTCTGTTCCCGAGGAAACTGGAGGAAAAGGCTGCCTGACTCCTGTCCCCAGCAGCCTGGGAATCAAAGCACGGACCAGTCTCCTTTGAAAATTACAAGGCATAGAATCGCCTGGAAGCTGTGAAATGGAAGGGACCAGCCTCCCAGCTCCTGGACTCCTCCCTCTCTTTCCAGCACTGCGATTCTTGGATGCCCCACCTTGGCTCAGCAAGGTGATATCCCAGATCACATGGCATGTTTAGCATGCTAACTGAGCACCTGTCCTGTATAGCTCAGATGATGCACCAGGACAAACACCCTGCCAGGGCTGGTGCTCCACTCAGGAGTCAGATCCCCATCAGGCAGGTGCACCCTGGAGCGAAGCCGGAGAAACAGCAGAATTAAGAGTGGGGCCCTGGGAGACATTGTTCCTGTCAGGACAGAGGGAGACTGGCTAGCCCTCAAGACAGATACGGAAAAATACAAGAAACAGCTATTGTTGAAAGACCTCACCATGGAGGCCTGGGCTTAGCACCCAGCTCTGAGGAAAGTGGAGGCAAAGTGCCACCATTCAAGGCCTGAGTCTGTGACACTAGGAGAAACTTTTCCCTCCAACTTCTGAAAATAATTTGAAGCCCTGTGATGGCCAGCTTTGTAAACCTGACATAACTTAGAATCACCTGGAAAGACAGTCTCTATGAGAAGCTGTCTACATTGGGTTGACCTATGGGCATGTCTGTAAGAAGACTGCCTTAATCTATAGGGGAAGATGGAGCCCACTACAGGGGGCACAGTTCCTTAAACTAGGGGATCCTGGACAGCATAAGGGTAGAGAACCCACCCTATCTGCCTTCAGTTCTCTACTCCCAACTATGCACAGGGTGTGCCTAGTCATTTTACACTCCCGCCTCAACTCCCTGACATCTGTGGCCTATAGCCTGGACTTATAAGCTGCATAGACCCTTTCTGTGCTATGTTGCTTTTTGTCAGGATATTTTACGACAGTGACAGCAATGAAACTAGGATAGGCCCCATTCTTTTTATGACCCAAGTATCATGAAACTTAGAAGGCAGACAGCTGGACACAGCAGCAGTGCAGAGAGGAGGGGCCAACGGTCCAGAAGATGGAAAGTCAGAGAAAATGTATTCCCAACGCACCAGTGACCATAGCAAAAAAGGGCAGCGTGAGGGCTGCTCCTGTGTAATGAGAAAAACAGGAGAAACTGAGGCCAGAAGGACCGCTCAGGCCCTCTGCCCCTCATCTGAGAGGACCTGGAGACAGAGGCTGCCTTCCCTCCCTCAGCACCACCACAAGCAGGCACTTGGTCAGGCTTTCCACAAGACACAGAGAGCCCACCTTGTTTAGGACACAATGTTTCCTGGGACTGCAGGGGGAGGTGGGAGGTTTAGCAGAAACTGGCCCTTGGGGTCAAACCCTTGATTGAAACTCTTGTCTGTGGCTCAATACCGATCATCCATTCCAACCTCCCCCACTGTGACTGGGCCTCTAGGGTGATCCTGTGCCCACTGCCTCCCTGTGCCCTCTTGCCAAAGGGACTGCCTTAGGTGACACAGACCAATGTCAACTGGTGTGTGTCACTGGGCCACAGGGAATCATCACCATGGATCACTGGGTGGGTGAGTTCCTGCAGCTGGTGGCTGCTCCTTTGGGAATAGCTCAAGGAACCTTGTGTCTTTCTCCAGGGCCAAGGAGACTGTGAAGGCAGGTGGTACATCAGCCAAGCCGGCCTGTTGCAAAGACCAGTTTAAGGGTACAACCGAGCAACGGTGAGAGGCAGAGCTTCAAGACAACCCTGAGTCCCGTAATCAAACTTTCCTTGAAGCTTGTGTCCTGTCTGGCCATTCCTACTACCTGATTCTCCCAACCCTTTCATGGCTGAAGCCAGCCAGAGCTCAGTCTCTGCCATACTCCTGCCAGACCTTGCTGCTGTCCCCTGGGACTGCTCCCTATGCCGCCCACTCCACCCACAAGGCTACCTCCTCACCCTTCCTCTCCTGGTTCAAATGCCACCCTGCTTGAAACAGGCTCCATCCACTGTTCCTCACAGCACTTCCTCCATCCCCTGTGACATCTGTTCTCCTTTTTTATTGCTCACATGGGGTCCTGGTGCCCTGTCCTCTCAGGCTGGTCACAGAAAAGGACCAAGGTTTCTGTTTCTCAGCTATCAACCCCACGTTTTTGAAAATAAATTTCTCGAAGAGTGAAGATGAAACATAAAAAGCACAACCCTGGCCATTTCGTTATTATCACACCATACAGTCGGGTAAACTTCTCCACAGTGACTCTCTTTGGCTGTCACTTTCAGGGGAGGCGTGCACTGTGTCCCACAGAGCAAGCTGACCTATGGGGCTTACTACCCTGGAGGCTTCATGGTGGCAGGGAGACGGATGGAGTGCCTGGTTTCTTGTCCCTGGGAGGACGACTCTGAGGCATGCTCCACCTTCTTTCGAAGGGGTCCCTGGGGCCCCCAGCTGCCCACAGGGTGACTTGTTTTACATCCTTCCCCCACTACTGTCTCAATCCTCAATGCCCTTTCTGTGTTCCACAGGATGACCTCCACATTTAAGGGGTGCTTTTAAGGAACTTAAATTACTGATATGCCATATCAGAAATATACCATGTACGTAGTGGATTGCTGCTGCCCGGTTAGAAACCAAATGCCTGGATATCATTTCATTGCTGTTGTGTTGGGCATCTCTATAAAACTGAAGAAGCCCAAGATAAGAAGGAGCCCACAGCAGAGGCTGGGGTTGAGGCTGGGCAGTGGAGGCCAGGGAAGAAGAGACACAGGTCCCAGACTGCTAGCATGGCCAACTTCTTCTCCTCCTCCCTCCTCCTCCTCCTCCAAATCTAAACCTCCCACTCAAAGTTATTCTGCAGGATTTGGGAAATTTTTTCTCCCCACCACTGAGAAGCTATAAATAACTCCGGATTAGAAGAAAACAGCAACAAAAGCTATGATTTCAGCTGCACTTGAGCAGGAATCAGGCGCTACCCCACAGTTCCCCCAGCACCCACACACCCACACCTGGAACCCAAAGCCTCCAAGCAGGAGAAAGCCTGCTTCCATAAAGGCCACTCAGCCTCACTGCTTTGTGTCCCATGAGTTAAAGGAGCTACCAAGTCTTGCCTGCAGCCTGCTTGTAATAGACACAGATGCCTAAGTAGGTCACCTGTGCCCAGGGTTCCCATGTGGCTGGGGGAATCCTGTCAGATTCTCAAGGGAGACGCAGAAGGCACCTCCTGGGAGGAGACATCGGGAAAGGCAGGCTGGAGGCTGTCAGAACTCCTCCCTGACACCACCTCTCACATCCTCTCCCACATACACTCTGGCCCTGTGCATCCCCAGCGGCTGTCATGGAAACCAGGGAAGCCGTGGAACTTGAACTGAGGCACGTGTGCAGCCAGCCCCCAGTTGTTCCTTGGAGGCAAGGCGGTGCTCATTTTCCCACATGCAGAATGAGGTCGTGACTACCCACCCTGGTGCTGCGCAATGGGAGACACTGTGGTGGAGGGGCTGACCTCCCACCTTCTCCTGGGGGTCTCCCTCTGACAGCCTGCTTGGGCCCCCTTTTCCATCTGGCTCTTGACTACTAGGCGTTTGAGAGTCCTGTGGGCATCTAGATCAGGCTAGGCTGGAACTGCCCTGCCGGGGTGCAGCCTAGGCTGGGACCGAAGTGCAGGGGTGCAGCCTAGGGTGGGACTGAAGTGCAGGGGTGCAGCCTAGGGTGGGACTGAAGTGCAGGGGTGCAGCCTAGGTTGGAACTGAACTGCAGGGGTGCAGCCGCGAGGAGCTCAGCCCCGCCTCCCTAGGCGCCACATCCTCGCCTCCCCCCACCACCACCCCCGCGCACAGCACAGGGCAAGGCAGGACGCCGGGCTGGAGAGGCCCAGGCTTTATTCCCCGTCATGGGTGGGGGGGCGCCAGCCCGGGCGGCCCGGGAAGGCGCCGGCGGCGGGGACCAGCTGCACCAGGCCGGGCGGCCGGCCCACGTAGCTCAGCGCCAGGCGCTCCAGGCGCCGCTTGCGCTCTGCCGCCTGCGCCGTGGCGTGCAGGGGCCACAGCAGCGCGGGGGGCGGCGCGCCGGGGCCGCGCAGGAGGAAGTCGAAGCCCGTGCGGTCCCGAGGGTCGTAGAAGAGAGGCCCGGTGGCAGGGTCGGGGCCTGGCGGCCAGGCGAACGGGAAGGGCAGCGTGAAGTCCTCGGTGAGCACGCGGATAGCGAAGTCGTCCTCCTTGCCCAGCGCTCGGTAAGCGCGCTCGATGCCGCGGAAATGCGCCTCCCAGAGCTGCGCGTCGCCGCCGTAGATGTCGGGAAAGCGGGGCGCGGGGAGAGCGGCGGGACCTGCGGTGGACGCGACAGTCAGCGAGGGGACGACGTGGACGCAGAGCCCACTCGGATAAGGAACCAGGTGAGGGCCACTCCGGGAGTGGGCCAGTCCAGCAAGAGGCTCTGGGCTCTCTCAGCACCAAGGACAGCGCCTAAGGGCTGAGCCCAGGCAATTAATGAAGCCCAGATGCACGTGGAGGGGGGCGGGGTGCTGCCTCCATCTCTGCCTCCCTGTCACTTCCTCCTCCCTCCAAACGTGAAGTTGTCCACTTTGCTGAAGGACACCACCAACAAACTGTGGTGGTCAGCAAGGTTTTAGAGAGTTTGAAAAAGTCAGCACACCTGGGCAGACAGTTCAAGACGGGAAGGAGCTGCTTTGGCCACGAAGCTAAGGGTGGTAGGATTCACCCAGCAAGTGGGGGCCACTGCAGCAGGAGGTGACTGAATCACCCAGGGGAAACCTGACCCTGACCATTGTGTAGGTGGTGGACAGTAGGCCTGACATGGGAGTTGGTTCAGTTCGGATAAGAAGGAAGTGAGAGAAGGACAGGGAAGGACACTGAGGAGAGATGGAGGGGTCACATCACCAGGCCTCATGGAGCGAGGTGCCAGAGCCAGACATGACAGCGGATATTAGGATCCCTAGATGAGGAGCAGCCCCAAGAGTTGGAGTCAGGCTGGCATGGGTATGTGGGTTCCCCCAGCATGGGGGTGGGGCAGTCAATATTCCATCGTCTTCATTCAACTACAGGCGAAAGTCCAGGGGAAGGGAAGTCATTCAAGGAGGCTGCAGCAAACCCCTATGGGGCCACACCCCACCCCCAGAGCCTTGTGGTTATGATTCTCTCATACCAGATGCACTTATTGAGCACCTGCTGTGTGCAATCAGGCTCTGTGCTGGGCAGCAGTTGAAGCCCTGAGTCATACAGTTAGCAGACCTCCAAGTGGTGGGGGTGTCCTTTCTTCTGCCCACCCCTGAAAGCCAAGACTAGACTTTTACTTTCTTTGAGCCTTAGTTTAGGAAATAGCAATGACTAAGCTTGTGCTGCCACCTTCACAGATGACCAAACATCTTGAGTCAGAACCTCAGACAGTATGGGGATGGGAGGAACCTGTGCCTGTGCCAGGAGGACTCAGAGATGCAGTTGGATGACCCACCAAGCTCAGCGCAGAGTGAGGCCAGCAGAACCTGATTGCCTTGACCACTATAGGCAGTACCTTGGAGTACACTGACAGCCTACAGCTCAGAGGGGCAACCAGGGCCCCCCATCCTGCAGCTTATCCTCTCCCACCAGCCGCCTCCTCCCCACAGAACTCCAAGGTGAGTGGCTTCCTTGAAGCCCAGGCTACTGGACTATCTCTGGGTATCAAGGCATAGAGGCAGGAAGGGGGCCATCTGGATTGTTGGTGGAGAAAAACTTTGGAGAAGAGAGGGGCTGTGGATGGGTCCTGGGAGAGGAGAGAGTCACTGCACCCGGCCCTGGCGGGGTGTGAAAGGCATGGCCAGACAAGGATGCTATTGCTCCAGAACAGTCTGGTCATCGTCTTACAGAGGTAGGGTCAGGGACCACAGCATCGGGCAGGCCAGCCAAGCAGCAGCCACTGGTCCAAGTAGGGGGAGCTACAGCTGGGACCCGGGCAGTGTTGACAAGATCTCTGCCTGTGAGGATGTCATGAAGCTAGGACCAGCGAGACCTGCCCGTGTGCAGGTGCTGTCTGGGCACACTGTGGAAGAGGCGCCACTTCTCTGAAGAGGGAGCTGGCTGGGAGAGGAGAAGCTGAGACCAGGGAGTCAGTTTGATTTTGGACAGGTTGATGCCTTTAAATGGGCCAGAGGAGAGCTGTGAGTAGAGTTGGCTGAAAATAGACCTGGGAAAATGGGGTTTAGGGATGAGAGAGTGGATGAACTTATGGGGGGGTAGGGGAGGGAGACAGAGACAGAGAGACACAGGCAGAGAGAGAGAGGAGAGATCCAAACTTGAGCCGGGCCCTCTATCCCTGCCACGTAAGGGAGAGAAGGAGCCCGGAAAAGGGCCCAGGAGGAGGCGGTGACCTAGGAGCTGTATGGGAGGTTCTGGAAGCTGGAGGCAAGGGGGAGCTGAGTCACATGTTGCAGGTGGGTCATGTCAAATGAGGCCTGAGAACCGCCTCAGATTTAGCATTGGGAAGGTCGTGGGTGACCTTGACCTGACTTGTTTCAGGAAGTGCAGAAATTAAGCCTGAGTAGAGTAGGTTCAAGAGCAAATGGAAGAGAAAGCTTTGGAGGCAGCAGGGCTAAGTCACCTTCTGGCAGAGTTTGCTGAAAATGAGGAGCATGGAAACAGGACGCCCACCGAGAGGGAAGTGGGGCTGAGAGCAGGAACAGAGCCAGCGCCTGAGTGCTCATGCAATGCCCGTGCTCCAGGGGGAGCTCCACCGCTGGGGTACAGCTGAGTAGGAGGCAAGGAGAGGAAGCTGGCCTTGGCTCGGAGTGGGCAGGTGGGCAGAGCTGCGGCTCAGTGTAGGTGGGCAGGTACCAGAGTCCTAGGATGGCTTCAGGGTCTTGGGGAAGGACATTCCCAGCCTGCAGCTGTGCTGCAGAGGGGCAGAGAGGGAGATGGAGCAGAGCTGTTGCTAGGAGAGGGAGGCCAGGTGACCATGGTAGGAGCAGGCGAGCAGCAGGCAGAGGGAGAGATGGACCGGCAGAGGCAGGTATCAAAAAAGGAAGGTGAGAATCCATCTCTGCCAGCTGTGTGGGCACAGGCAAGCGTGGCCAGCATCCAGGGTTGCCAGGCAGGTACAGGAGAAGGAGAGAGGGCTGTCCAGGTGGGAGGCCAGTGAGGTACAGGAGGCAAGGGGACTGCAGAGAGGTAAAGGAGAGAGCTGGGGTGCCCAGGTAGGGCAGGAGCTGCCTTGAAGAAAAGCAGGAGAGTCCCAAGGTGGATGGCGGGCAGGACTAACCAGACTTCGGCCAAGATGGGTGGCGGGCTGCTTAAACCAGATGAATCCAGAAGCCTGAGCCAAGGATAGGAAGAAATCAGTAAACAGATAGAGTGGCACCCTGCTGGGGGGTACAGGGTGGGGGGGGTGGGGGGAGTGGCTGCTTAAACCAGATGAATCCAGAGGCCTGAGCCAAGGATAGGAAGAAATCAGTTAACAGATAGAGTGGCACCCTGCTGGGGGTACGGGGGGGGGGGCTGCTCTTCCCACTGGGTTGAGGATCTGAGGTCCCAGGGGGCTTTGAGCTCTCACCTCTGAGAAGCTCATGGGGAAGGGAGACAGAGAATGATAAGATGGTCCCCAAAGAGTAAACTGTGCCCAGCCAGCTGTGAGACTTGGCTGAACCCCATCCCCCAACCTGCTGGAAGAAATGAGGGATGCTGCTCCCACACTCTCAGACACCCCTCTTCTCCCCATGTCTCACCTGGAGTAGTGACTGAGGGTGGGGGCAGACCTGTGGGGCTGAGGTCCCCAGAGCAAGGGGAAGCCATGTCGGAAGCTAGGGTCCCACTTCTGTTTACCTGGCTGCCCAGGAGACTGGGAGGGGCCTTCCAAGAAGACGGAACCTTGCATTTAAAGGGGCCCCACCTGGAACAGGCTGGGGCTGGGCACAGGTTTCAGGACGGTCAGCAGACACCTGCATGCCCTGTTTTGGCTCAGATTAGTCTGGTATCCAAAGCCCAACCTGTGCCTAGGAGGCTTCTGAGAATGTGATTCTATTGGGCCAGGCTACCTTGACCTTGGGGACCCCAGGGGTGTTTCCAGAACCCAGAAGCCTAATCAGCAGCTCCAGTCTTCAGCAGCTCTAGTAGAGTGAGCCCAGACTTGAACCAGACCGGGGCCGTGGCCTCAGAGAGATTCTGTAGACTTGGATACAGTGGACACAGCTCCAGGACAGTGATCAGGGACATGGGGCACAGAAACCCACCAGGAACTGCTGCGGACATCAGCGCTCCCTGCGTCCAGGAGCACTGAGGGGCAGCCCCAGGCTGGTGCCACCCCAAGCATACAGGACCCAAGAGTTAGCCACAATCCTTGAGGGCTTCTGGGAAAACTGCTTGCTTCCTCCACATAGCAAGTCACAAGTGGGCCCAGTGGCCAGGGCATCCCCAGGTAGGTCAATGTCCATGCTTGAACCTGGGTCTGAGGCCCGAAGGAAAGAAGACCCAGCCTTTAGCTATCATGTGAACAAGCTCATTTCCCAGAGCTGTTTGTCACACGGCCGCACTGACTGATACAACAGCATTGCAATGGAAGAAAGAGGCAGACGCTACAGGAGAGCAGTCAGATATCTGTATCTCCCACACCTCCATGCTTTGCAGGGCAAGCACATCCCTTCCAGGACCACCTCCTCCTCCACTCCATCCCAGCCGACAAACAGCCATAGCCCCCACCACCACCTTCAGCCAGGCTGGACACAGGACAGACCTGAGGAGGCGGGACTTTGAACGAGACCTTTGCTCACGTCACTTCCTAAGCCTCAGGTTCCCATCTGTAAAGTGGGGCTAGAAACAGACTCCCTGTGGTCAACCAAGAAAACAGACAACTTGAAGAGGGCAAAATGCAGCCTGCCCCTGTGATTTCCCCCCACTTGTAGAGGGCTGGCTTCCTGGCCACTCATGACATTCAACCCCACAGACACCTGCACACCCACACTGCTGCATGGTGCCACAGCTGCACAGCTGCCCTTTGGCATGTTCTTCTTCCAAAGCCACTGCTTTGTGCCCCATGTCCAGCAGCCCCCATCCCTCCCTAGGCCTGGCAGCCATGTCCTGCTCTCCACTATGGTGTTTGCTGACTTCAGATTCACCATAGAAAGAAGCCAAGGCCAGGCATGCTCTCACCATGGCAGCTCCTTTCACTTGACACGGTGACAAGCCAAGGCCACGTGTTCTCACCATGGTAGCTCCTTTGACTTGACACAGTGACAAGCCAAGGCCAGGCGTTCTCACCATGGCAGCTCCTTTCACTTGACACGGTGACAAGCAAAGGCCAGGCGTTCTCACCATGGCAGCTCCTTTCACTTGACACGGTGACAAGCCAAGGCCAGGCATTCTCTACCATGGCAGCTCCTTTCACTTGACACGGTGACAAGCCAAGGCCAGGCGTTCTCACCATGGCAGCTCCTTTCACTTGTCACGGTGACAAGCCAAGGCCGGGCGTTCTCACCATGGCAGCTCCTTTCACTTGACACGGTGACAAGCCAAGGCCAGGTGTTCTCACCATGGCACCTCCTTTCACTTGACACGGTGACAAGCCAAGGCCAGGCGTTCTCACCATGACAGCTCCTTTCACTTGACACGGTGACAAGCCAAGGCCAGGCGTTCTCACCATGACAGCTCCTTTCACTTGACATGGTGTCTTCAGAGGAAGCCAAATGTCCAGACCATCAGCTCTCCTCCTTGTTAAAAGTCTGGGTAATATTCCCTGGGTGTCTAGACCCATGCCCCCAGCCATTTAGCCATAGTCAGATGCAGGCTGCCCTACACCCTGGGTTGTGACTACCACACCATAAAACCTTGGGATCGTAATCTGAACATTTTTGGATTTGTGCACCGAAGGGGGATTACTGAATCATGTGACCATTCTGTTTTTAATTTCCCAAGGAACCTCCATGGCGTTCTCCGTGCTGGCTTCACTGTGTCCTTTCCCACCCACGAGGAACTAGGGTTCCCCTCCCCCACGGCCTCCTTTGCTTTGTTGACAGTCTGTGCTGACAGGCAAGAGCCGTGGCTGACTGCCTCAGATGGCTTTGCCAGGTGCCCGACCCAATGATGAGGCCCTGTTTATGGACCTGCAGGGCCTCTGTCTTCTCACTGCTGCCTTCACTTTCTGCTGTGTGGCTTCTTTTACCTTTTGGCTGTTAATCCTTGATCAGAGAGACCTACTCTGTACCGTCCCCTGTGCGGGTACTGTCCCCAAGGGAGGCTGCCTCTCCCTTTCGCTGCCTCCGATTTTTGCTTGGACCTGGTCTCCCAGATCTGTTTCCATCTTGTCCACCTGGACTTTTGATTTATTGAGTCACCATGAAGACCAACATCAAGACGCCCGTGCACCTAACCCTACCCCCACGTTTTCTTCTAAATGTTTTCAAAATTCCCAGTCTGAGGCCAAAGTCTTTCATGGAGCGTCAGTTGGTCAAATGGTCTATGGTTTCCCTGGAAGCAGGGAAGGGCGCAGGTGCATGTCTGCCCCTCCATCTGCCTCCCGCCAAAGCCAGATGAAAGATTCTCAGTCCTGGGACTCAGAGAAACTAGGGCTGGCTTTGCAGAGAGCTGAGCTGGGTGGGAAAGTTAGAGTGACTGTGCTCCAGAAAGCCTGCAGAGCAGTGGGGAATCGGAGAATGAGAGGCTGGTGAGGCAGTATGCAGGCAGGACCGTGGCACTGGGACCTTGGGGTAGCGCCCCAGGGTCCACCCTAAGGAAGCAGAATGCTGGGCTTCCGGCCTCCAGCACTCCTCTGCTGGTCTTGAGCTGAAGGAGGGTGCCTTAGGAAAGCAGGTCACCGCAGAGGCTCTGGGACTGGGTGTCAGGCTCAGGGGAGCTTCAGGCCCCCATCTCACACCTTCCACACCCCACCCCATTGCAGCCCTCACACAAAGTCCTGTCTGGGACCATAGCGCCACCTGCTGGCTGCATGGATGAACTAGGGGAGCCAGACAGGTGAGACCCTGAGGCTGGGTGGGGAGGTATCAGTGATCCCAAGTCCCACTAAGAAGGCTGGTATGCAGAGGAGGGTGCCATCTGGCCACCAGGCCTCATCCTCACCCTCAACTTTTTTGAGGCCTGAGTTTGCATTGTGGTCCTGCCACTGACAGCTGTGTGACCTTGGCCAGTTTGGGGCCCTCTTTGAATTTCATCTCGAACCAGAATGATGGGTACATCTGGCCTTTGGGAGACAAGAGGAGGAAGTGGCACCCACCAGATCGGGAGCCTGTGTCTGGAAGAACTCAGTGCTCCCAAGTAGACCCACACAAGTGTGGTTCAGCCAAGATCGCTGTGGTCCGGGCCCCTGCCTTTCCAGATGCAATGAGGAGAGGAGAGGGACAGGGTCCTAGCAGGCGTTCCTCTCCGTGACCTTTCCCTGTTGGAGGCTGAACCACTCCAAGCTCCCAACCCGTGTGCAGCCTCCCTGGATCACTGCAGAAACAGCAGGGCTGTGATAACATCTCCCTGCACCAGACTTGCTGGAAGCATATGACTCTGAAGTGTGCTTTCTTTTTATTTATTTATTTATTTATTTATTTATTTATTTATTTATTTATTATTTTCTGAGACAGGATCTCATGCATCCCAGGCTGGTCTCCAGCTTGCTGTGTAGCTGAGGATTACCTTAAACCCATGCTCTGTATGTTCCTCCATGACTGGTTTATACAGTGCTGAGACCTGAACCCATGGCTTCGTACACCCAAAACCACAGTTACAGCTTTCCACCCACACAGGAACAGTGGAGAAACGTGGCCCCAGCCTCACAAATGACAGCAACAGCCAAAACCTAGGAAGGGACGGCGTGGGGAGGTAAGGTCATGTGTTTACGATTTTGGTGGCTTTATTAGCAAGTAAAACTCAAAATTGCTAAAAATGTAGGAATCATTCAGGAAGTCCATTTGGCTGGCTTTGGCACAGCCGTGGCCAAGACTACCAAACACAGTGGTTGTTTGGATGAGGGTGGGGTGGGGTAAAAAGCAAGCAGGTGGGGGTCTGTGAACTGCCTCAAACTCCCACAAGTGGCGGAACCAGCCACTATTAGCTGTTTCACTAATGGTTGGATGTTAGCACTCTCACTGTGCAAAAAGAGAGTGCGGAATCCAGGCTCTCCAACAATCTGGGCTCCAAGCCCCCAAAAGAGAATGGGGAATCCAGGCTCTCCAACAATCTGGGGGCTCCAAGCCCCCAAAGACAGTGGGGAATCCAGGCTCTCCAGCAATCTGGGTTCCAAGCCCGCTGCTGTGTGAGAACCGTGGCTTCGGGCCCTGCTGCTGTCTGTTCTGGAGTCTGCAAAGCCAGGTTCAAGGAGGGTCTCCCAGTCTGCTGAGGGTATCTTACTATTTGCAGACAGTATTGTCTTGGGGGTGTCCTTGCATGATGGGGGCTGGTGTCCCTTGAAGCTCACTCATAGGGTCACTAGTTCCAGTCTTTTCTTCCGGGCAGGGAACTGAGCTAGAGGGGTCTTGAGGACTGAGGTCAAAGTAAAGGATTTCTGGCAGAAGCAGAACTGCTCAGCCCTCAGCCTCTAGGGCCTCAGCAGTGGGAAGGACAGGCCCAGAGCCTCCAGGCGATGCTCAGCCTACTTGCCCCTATGGACGTCATCACCCACATAGCCTTCCAGGTTGGAGTCAGCTCTGCGGGGACCAGGCACACAGCAGGTCAAACCCGGCTTTTCTCTTGGACTTCCTCAGGGTGCCCAGGCCCCTGGTATTGCTCTGGACACCCTTCAACAGAAACAGACCACTAGCTGCCATGCCGCCCACACACTGACCCTGGTATTGCTCTGGACCACCGTTCCACAGAAACAGACCACTAGCTGCCACGCTGCCCACATGCTGACCCTGGTATTGCTCTGGACCACCCTTCCACAGAAACAGACCACTAGCTGCCATGCTGCCCACATGCTGACCCTGGTATTGCTCTGGACCAAACTTCCACAGAAACAGACCACTAGCTGCCATGCTGCCCGCACACTGACCCTGGGTGCTTGTTTCCCAGATCCCCAATGGGCTGGGCAGCTGTGCCCCTTCCCTTGTGGCCCACCTGGCTGCCTGCTTTACATCCTACACTTTAAGGGGAGGTGGAGTCCTAGGAACCACAAGGCTGACTGAGGTTCCATCCCGTGTCACTCAGCCCAGCCCCGTCAGCCAAGCCTGGCACTATCTCCATCCCTTGAGGACAGTACTGGGCTGCGGAGGTGGCCACTTAGCTTGCCCACCATCAAGTGCTGGCCAAGTTGCTGCCAGCCTGTCAGACACTGTGCTAGGCTGCCATCTTCTCATTGATCCCCAGAGCAGTCCAAGCTGGGGTCCTGTGCTCCCATTGTACATATGGGAGACTGAGGCACAGAAAGAATAACTGATGGTGGACCACAAGGTCGGTGTGAGGTAGGCTGCATTTGATGTGAGGCACAGCCTCAGGCTGCCTCACTCCAAGGATGTCATCCCTGAGGGCCCTGGGGGTCTGTGTCGCAGGACTGGGCCGGGAGGGCACAGCAGCTCATGGCTCATTTGGCGTCCTCCAGGGAAGTCTAACCCCAGGCTGGGGCCAGCCATCGCCCCAGAGCACTGTCTAACAGACAGTCCCAGTGATCCACGAGTCACAGGCTATGGCTGAGGCCCAGAGAACCACGAGCTGCACATGAAGACATGGGTTCTGAGCACGCACATGGACCCCAACACATGCCCTCTGTCCCCAGACAATGGTGGCTTCTCAACACTGTCCCTAGAAGCGTGCTGTGGACACTAGAGCCATTGTGACCTCAGGGTGAGGTCAGGGGCAGCCAGGGCAGTGGGGACAGTTTAGTGCCCAGGACAGAGCTGGTCTACCAGTGAGGACTGGGCCAGTGACTGAGTCTGTTGGTCTTCTGCTCTGCACCCGAACATGGATTGGGATGAGACCTCATCATCCATGTCCTACAACCCCAGTTCAGCTCAGCCCTGGGGAACTTGGAGTGCCAGGGGCCACCCAGTCCACAGGCAGCCCAGCTTCTCCATCTTCCAGGAAAGCCTCCTTCGGGGCAGCCAGGGCCCCAAGTGTGCGCTCCTAGCCGCTCAGCGAGGGTCCCACACCCAGGAGGGACTTGGGGTTGGGCCCCATGGTGCTGCCCTTCCTGTGACGGGGAGGAGGCTAGCAGGGAAGGAAGGTCTGGACGGCAGGTTTCATCCTCATCATGAGGGGAGGGGACAGCAGCCACCGCTCATGAGGACCAGAGACGAGGATAGGCCAGGGTCACGGGCTGTGGGAGAGACTGAGTGGACTGCTGGAGAGACGAAGGGACAGCTGCCTCCTGCTTTTATATCAGCTTCTTCAGGGCAGAGTGGAGCATAGACAGTAGCCCATATTCTTACAGAGGTGACCGTGAGGAAAGGAGAGATGCTGTTTACATTCATCACACACACTACACATACACACATTACACACATAACACACTATACACATACACACTACACAGACATGCACATGCATCTACACACACATGCATACCTACATACACACATATACATACCACATACATACACACACTGCATGCATATACATATGCTATACATGCACTACATTCACAGGCACATACACATGTGTATAAACACATATACTACGCATACATACACACACTAGACACATTCTCATGCATATACACACATACACTACACATATACATGTACACACTATACACATATACACTATGTGTACATACACACACTGGACACATACACACATGCATATACACACATACACTATGCATATATATGTACACACTATACACATATACACTAAGCATACACACATACATTATGCATATACATGTACACACTATACACATATACACTATGCATACATACACACACTAGACACATATATACATGCATATACACACATACTATGGATATACATGCACACACTGTACACATATACACTATGTATACATACACACACTACACTCACAGGCACATACACACATGCATATACACGCATACACTACACATACACATGTACACACTATACACATATACACTATTCATACATACACACACTAGACACACACATGCATATACATACATACACTATGCATATACATGTGCACACTATACACATATACACTAAGCATACACACATACACTATGCATATACATGTACACACTATACACATATACACTATGCATTCATACACACACTAGACACATATACACATGCATATACACATACACTATGCATATACATGCACACACTAATCACATATACACTATGTATACATACATACACTACACTCACAGGCACATACATGCATATACACGCATACACTATGCATATACATGTACACACTATACACATATACGCTATGCATACATACACACACTAGACACATACACACATGCATATACACACACTATGCATACACATGTACACACTATCCACATACACACTGTGTATACATACTCAGACTAGACACATAAACACATGCATATATGCACACTGTGCATACATATACACTACACACATAAACACTTATATACACACATCTACACACTACACGCATATACAATCATACACATGCACAGGGGCCTCATCCTCTGGACCCCACCTAACCCCAGTCACTCAATGGCCCAACTTCCAAGGACATATGGGGTAATGAGTCCTCCATTTGTGCCCTGACTGGGGACACAAGTCAGTCCGCAGCAGGGACTGCAGCCTGGGCCTCCCCAGATGCCTGCTGCCACTCCGCTCCAGCTTGACCCCAGAACCAGGGAAGTAATCCTACCCATGGTGCCCAGCCAGGTCCAGAGGGGAGAATGGGAGACATGCAAGGTCCACTGGAGGCCCCGGGCAGCTACAAGGGTCAAGGTATTGAGTGGGCAGGACTGTCGCTCTGTTCAAAGGTCTGGAGAGCTAGGGTTGTCTTGGAGACAAGGAACCCTGCTGCTGACTTCACAAGTGCCCATGGATCAGGCACTGTGCTAAGCATCAGGACACAACTACAAAAGAGCCATAAATCCTTTCATTGGGAAGACAGTCCCCTGCAGTAGGGTAGTTATACCCTGAAAATCAGGAGGGGAGGGACTATTGGGAGATGGGGACGTGGAGTAAAGGGTCAGGCTGAATTTCAGACCAGTTCATCTAAGCAAGTCTTGAAATAAGTGCAGGATCAGGCAAGCAGTGACAGGCAGAAGAATGCCGCCCAGACAGAAGGGGACAGCAGGTGCAAATGTCCTGAGGTTGAAGTGTGCCTAGTGGTTTGTGAACCAACTCAACTCATTGGACACTGACGAACAAGGGGACAGGAATAAATGAGATCAGCACGGGCTGGGTACCCTTTCTGCTTGCTACATCTCTTTTTTATTCGTTTGTTGTTTTGTTTTCCTCTCCCAGGACAGTCTGATTTACATATTATAAAATTCATCCTTTTGTGGAGCATGACCACAAGGAAACAGAGTCTTCCAGGCTCCTGGGAACTCGCTCATGTGAACTTACAGCATGGTGACAGCATGTATTAGAGCCATGACAACTCAGATAAAAGCCAGCACAGAGCTGGGGAAATAGCCTGCAGGCCACCGATCACTGCTGGGTGAAGGAGCACTGATCTTCTTTAAGGGAGTGACATTAGATAGGGTGGGTGAGCTCACCCGGAGAGAGCTGGATACATAAGCATGACTTGATAGGCTAAGAATGCACGAAATCCTATGGGTAGACTATGGAGGGTTCAGATAGGAGAGGTCTAAATATGATTAAAATGTATGACATCCCCAAAAATTCAATAAAAAATACACCAAAAAAGACCCCAAAGGTAGGGTGAGGGTGATTCGCCCTTTCGAGTCTATGCTGAACCACAAAAGGCTAGGAAGGGCTCTATCTCCAAACACTCCTCCACACCGTCTCTCGTGTGAGCCCCGGCTCACCCACCCTCAAACCACCACACTGCTTCTGAATGCAGTTACCTTTTCCATAATGTCAGAAAATGACACCGTGTAGCATTGAAGTCTGAATTTTTTCCGGAATCATGATGTGTTCCAGATGTGTGAGTGGCTGAACTCTGAGGCTATTTTTACCATATTTTGGTGGGTGCACCACGGCTTGTTTGGGGACATCTGGATGCCTTCTGGTTTTATCTATTGTAAGTCAAGGCACTATTAACCATTTGCATAGGGCTTTTAATGTGATTATAGTGCACTTGAGGGAATGCCCAGGGTGGGATGGCTGAGTCACATGGACACTTTCTTTCTAAGATTTAGGAGCATCTGCACCTCAGGCCCACCAGGAGCCCCTCAGCCATCTCACCAGCTCCTGATGTTTTATGTTTTCCTGATGTTATCATCATTTTATTGGGTGTCCAGTGCCGCCCTGTCACAGTCTCGGTTTCTGTCCCTTAAAGAAGGACACTGTGGGGCCATGTTTCCCTGTGTGGGTGGATGTCTGTCCGGTAGCCGTTTGCTTGTATTGTCTGGGTTTGGGTCTAGCTTGGCGCTCTGTCTTCCTAGGACTCAGCTGGAGTTTTCTCTGCGTCCATGACTCATCTTGCTCTGCTTCCATGACTCATCTTTCTCTGCTTCCATGACTCATCTTTCTCTGCATCCATGACTCATCTTTCTCTGCGTCCATGACTCATCTTCCTCTGCGTCCATGACTCATCTTCCTCTGCGTCCATGACTCATCTTTCTCTGCATCTATGACTCATCTTTCTCTGCATCCATGACTCATCTTTCTCTGCGTCCATTACTCATCTTCCTCTGCGTCCATGACTCATCTTTCTCTGCTTCCATGACTCATCTTTCTCTGCGTCCATGACTCATCTTTCTCTGCGTCCATGACTCATCTTTCTCTGCGTCCATGACTCATCTTTCTCTGCATCCATGACTCATCTTTTCTCCTGGGCAGCTCTCAGAAGCTCTCGGTTTTTATCAAATCAAACGTCATTGCTAATACTCAGAGCATCGTATCTAGGAAATCTTTGTCACTCGAGGTCATGATCTTTATTCTCTTTTTTTTCTAGAACTTTCAAGAGTTCACCTTCCTTTTTGCTGCAGACTATTTTGAGTTCATCTTTTGCAGGTGTTAGACGTACACTGGTGGGTCATTTTGTAAGACTGTGTCCAAGTGTCTTAGTGCTGTACTAGGCCCACCCCCTCTTCATATTGAAATTACTGCTCTGCTTTTGTCAAAAAAAAGTCAGTTGTGCTGGGCTGGGGAGATGCTCTGTGATTAAAGTGCTTGTCTCACAAGCATTTGTGTGGATTTCGGATCCCCAGAAAACAACGTCATGCTGAGTAGGTGTGGCCCCCACCCCACCTCTAACTCCAGCCTCAGAAGACGTGAGACGAGACATCCCCAAGGCCAGCTGGCTGTGAGACTGGCCATGTCCACAAACTCTGGTTTCACTAATGGACCCTGCCTCAACAAACAGGGCACAGAGTGTTGGAGGACAATTCCCAACATCTGCCTCAGGCCCACAGCCACACATGTGAAAAGAACCCGAACAGCCATGCATCCATATACATACACATGTGGCACACATGCTTACGGGGAAAATGGAAGAAGAAAGGTCAGTTGCACTTGCTTGTGCAGGACTTTCCCTGGCTGCCTATCATGCTCTGTCCCACTCACCAGATTTCAGAGCTGTGTCTGTGACTCTTCTCCTTGCTGAGGCCAAAATCCTTACAAAAACCAACTTGGGGGAAGGGCTTGTTTTATCTCACAGTTTGAGAATACATCCCTCGTGGTGGGCACAGTACGGCAGCACAGCTGCTTTCCGCTGCGACAGCAGGAACACAGGGCTGCTGACTCATGGCCGTGTGGATCAGAAGGAAGCCAAACCTCAAGGCCGATTCCCAGTGACCCGCTCTCTCCAGCTAAGCCTCGGCTCCTAAAGGACCCACAATCTTCCAAAGAGCACCGCCGTGCAGGGACCAAGTATTCAAAGGCATGAGCCTGGAAGGACACACTTCACCTTCAGCCCACATCTGCTGTCATCCAGACCATACCATCTCGATTGCTGTGACTTTATACTAAGTACTGAATTTGGATAGTGATCATAAAAATCAGTCCCCAATTTTTCCTTTTTTCAAAATAAATGTGACTATCCATATACACTTTAGAAAGGGTTTCGTGATGGTTTGTTTGTAACTATCAACTTTACACCTCCTAGAATCACCTGGGAAGAGAGACTCAGTTGAAGAAATGTGTAGATCAGGTTGTGGGCATGTCTGGTTGGGGGAAAACTGTCTTGACTGCCAACAGCGCTAGACCACTGTGGGCGCATCATTCCCGGGCAGGGGGTCCTGGGCTATGTAAGAGTGAGCAGCGGCTGAGAGCAAGCCGGTAGGCAGAGTGAGCGGCGGCGGCAGCTGAGAGCGAGCCGGCAGGCAGTATGGTACATTGCTTTCCACTCTCGACTGTGGATGTGATGTGACCGACTGCTTGAGTTCCTGCCTTCATGCCCCCTCAGTGATGGACTGTGACCTGGAATTATAAGCTGAATAAACCCTTTCTCCCGTAGTTGCCTTAGGTCAGGGTATTTGCCATAGCAACAGAAAATGAAGCTAGGACAAGCTTGTTTACTATTGCCAAAAAAAAAAAAAAATCCTCCAGTATTTTAATTGTATTTGAGACACTGGAGATTTATCAAGACTTTTTTGTGTGTCTTTTTCGAAACAGGGTCTCCCTGTGGCCCCAGCTGTCCTAGAACTTACTCTGTAGACCAGGCTGGCCTTGAACTCACAAAGATCTGCCTGCCTCTGCCTCCTGAGAGCTAGGATTAAAGGCGTGTGCCGCCATGCCCGGCAGAATTTTATTTTTTATAATAATAACTTCTACAAAGCCTTTCTCTTCTAGTCTATATAGATTTTATTTCTCTTTCTTGACTTTCTGGATTGTTGAAGCCCGTAGTAAGGTGTTTGGTAGGACTCACCACAGCAGATGTCCTTGCCTCATCAGGTGGGGGAATATTCAGTCTTTTACCATTAAGTATGAAATAAGCTGGGCTGGGCTCTGTACTGGGGTAAGGGCTTCCCTTAATTTTTGTCTCTGTTGTTATTAGATGAGAAACTTTTCAAATACCATCTCTGTATCTGTTGATGACCTTTCTTCATTAATCTGTCAATATGGTAAATTACATTAATTTCTCAAAGGTTGATGCTGCCTTGCATGATCAAGAGAGGCCCCACATGGTCATGACAGGTGGGGGATTCTCTAGATTCTTAAGAAAGATTGTGTCTATAATGAAGTTTATGAGTCTATAGTTTGCTTATTTGCAAGATCATTGTATGCCTTTAATCCCAGCACTCAGGAGGCAGAGGCAGGCAGATCTCTGTGAGTTCTAGGCCAGCCTGGTCTACATAATGAGTTCCAGGATAGTTGGGGCTACAGGGAGATCTTGTCTCAAACAGCAACAACAACAACAAAATCATTGTATGGTTTTGGTATTGGGATCTGTTCCTTCCTTTTGGATTTTCTGATAGTGTCAATATTGTTTCTTCATCAAATGCTTATGAAAGAAAATGTAATAAAAATGTAAGCGTTATGAAGCCCAAAGTTTTCACTGTAGGATGACTCGCATCTATAAATCTTATCATAAGTTAGAGCTCTCCTTGTTATCTAACTCTTGAACAAGCTTTGACATTTTACAGCCGTAGGAAACTTGCTCATTGTTTAAGTTGTCACCCTGCCTGGGGTAAAGTTCTTCATACTATTCCCTGTTGCACCATAAAGGTCTGCAAGATCTATAGCGATGTACCACTTCCTTTATATTATAATGTATAGCTTCTTTTTTCCATAGAGCAGTTGTGCTAGGGCATGGTGTTATACACCTTTAATCCCTGCACTCAGGAGGCATAGGATTTCTGTGAGATGGAGGCTAGCCTAGTCTACATAGCAAGTTCTAGGCCAGCTATGGCTACAGGGAGATCCTGTCTCAGCAACAACAACAACAACAACAATGACAATGAAATGAAAAATATAATAAGTTAAAGTAAATAAATAATTAAAACTTTTAAGACATTTTGCAGCCAGGCATGGTGGCACACACCTTTAATCCCAGCACTAAGCTTCATAAAGAAGGACAGGGTATGGTAGCACAGACCTTTGACCTCAGTACTTGGGAGGCAGAGGCAGAGGCAGAGACAGGCAGATCTCTGTGAGGTAGAGGCCAGCCTGGTCTACATAGTGAGTTCCAGGGTCACCTGGGGCTACAGGGACACTCTGTCTCAAAAAAAAAAATTCATAAAGAAAAGTTCACTTGCTATGTTAACATCATACAGTGTACTTTACGATAAACAATGTACATGGATAAAGAGGAATAGCTCCAGACAATAACGGAGTCGTTATTAAGATGATGTAACACTCATAAAAGTCACTCTCTGAGTAACAGCACCTGAGAGGGGACAACCAGGGAAAGGGAGCATCTCAGCTCTGCGCAGACCTCAGTGACAGAAGCAAGCAAGGGTGTCCCAGGGGAAGAGTGCATCCCAGCGTGGCCTGAATGACAGTTACAATCTCTGTCCCTCACACTCACACACTGCAAATCAAACAGATCACAGACTCAGGCCTCATGAGATTAAATAGAAACCAATCCTGGAGAAGTAGACAGAGGCTCCCTGAGGACTTGGAACCCAATTAACATTTTTCAAACAACCCACAGATCGAGAGGGAATCAAATGGAAAATAAAAAGTGTTTTGAATAGAATAAAAATGAAAACACAACATATCAAAGTATATGGGAAGATAGTCATTGTATTAAATACAAGTGCTATAAATGAATAAAAACCTAAAATTAGTGACTCTACCAGGAAAGAGCAAGTTAAGCCCAAAGAAAGACATGAGTGATAACCAGAGAATCATCAAGATGGCTGAGCAGGCAGAGACGCTTTCCTGATGACCTGAGTTTGATCCCCAGGTACCACATGGTTGAAGGAGAGAACTATGAAAATTAAAGCAGGGGCTGGAGAGATTGGCTCAGTGGCAAAGAGTGCTGGTTGCTCTTGCAGAGGACCTGGGTTCGATTTTTAGCGCCCACATGGTGGCTAAAAACCATTTGCAACTCCAGTTCCAGGGGCTGCAGCACCTCTTCTCACCTCCTCTTCTCACCTCCTCTTCTCACCTCCTCTTCTCGCCTCCTCTTCTCGCCTCTTCTCACCTCCTCTTCTCACCTCTTCTTCTCACCTCCTCTGGCATTGCAGGACACTGAAGCACTGCTATGCAGGCAGAACACTCATTTCACATGGAATTCAAATAAAATATTTTGAAAATGTTTAAAAAAAACTAATAAATACCAAAATTAGGCCTTTGTTTGTTTTCTTTTTTATTTTTGAGACAGTGTGTCACTATGTAGCCTGGCTGGCCTAAAACTCACTTTGTAGACCAACCTGGCCTCAAACTCACAGAGATCCACATGCCTCTGCTTCTCCAGTACTAGGATTAAAGATGTGCACTACCAAGCCCAGGCAAAATTAAGTCTTTGGAAAAGCCAATTCATTGACAAATCTCTAGTAAAATGTTTTTTGGGTTTTTTGAGTCTTTTTGAGATAGGGTCTCCCAGTAACCCCAGCTGGCCTGGAACTCACTGTAGACCAGGCTGGCCTTGAACTCACAGAGATCCTCCTGCCTCTGCCTCCCAAGTGCTGGGGACAAAGGTCATACCCTGTCCTTCTTTATGAAGCTTAGTGTTGCTATATATATATATATATATATATATATATATATATCACTTTCTATCTTCTTTTAATCAATTGGAATATATTATGTATTGAGCATATTTCCTTTTGTTAAGAAACAATCAAAAAAGTGAAGAGAAAACCCACAGAGTGGGAAGAAACCTTCACCAGCGACACATCTGATAGAGGTCTAACATCCAGATTGTACAAAAAAAAGCAAAGGAGCAAGAAAAC
The DNA here is from genome assembly GCA_009823505.1 of Rhizomys pruinosus. NCBI lineage: Eukaryota > Metazoa > Chordata > Mammalia > Rodentia > Spalacidae > Rhizomys > Rhizomys pruinosus. Next base: position 460,910 of record VZQC01005560.1, read on the forward strand.
AAATGACCCAATCAAAAGATGGAGTAAAGAACTGAACAGAGACTTCACAAATGAAGAAGTAAAAATGGCTAAGAAACATCTTTAAAAGTGTTCAACATTGCTAGTAATTAAGGAAATGCAAATTTAAAACCACTTTAAGATTTCATCTTATCATGGTAAGACTGGCTATGATCAAGAAAATAAATGATACCAAATGCTGGAGAGGTTGTAGGGAAAGGCGAACACACATCCACTGCTGGCGGGAATGTAAACTCGTACAACCACTGTGGAAAGCAGTGTGGAGAACCCTTAAAATGAGCTTACCACCTGACCCAGCCATACCACTCCTGGATGTATACCCATAAGACTCATCCTACTGCAGAGATGCATGCACACCCATGTTCATTGCAGCTCTCTTCACAATAGCAAAGAGCTGGAACCAACCCAAATGCCCCTCAACCAATGAGTGGATAGAGAAAATGTGGTACATCTACACAATGGAGCTCTATGGAGCAGTAAAGAAGGATGACATTATGAAATTTGTAGGTAAATGGATGGAACTAGAAGCCCTTATGCTAAGTGAAGTAACACAGTCCCAGAAAAACAAATGACTCACTTGTGGATCCTAACACCTAACTCTTATTTGTAAGTCAAACCTGATGCTACTATAGATATAACTTGAAGTTTACATCTCTATTTTCCCAAGTTCTAAGATTTATGAGAAAGAATCAATCTCTTCTAAAGTACATTAAAACATACATTAACTTGCTATGTAAAAATAAAGTTTTTTTTTTAAAAAAAAAAAGCACTGTTGTTTTGCCTATCTTCAGTTCTTACTGGCAAGTGCAGCTACCCTGTGGCTGCCACTGCTTTTGCCATCCTTCAAAGACATGAGACACAGCTTCTCAACCTTCCAATATGGACTGAAGACTCATGTCTCTCCAAGAATCCTCCAAACCTTCAGTGCCAGATGGGGACTGCTCAGACATCCAGCTTGTGGACTGAGCTACTACTGGGATTTCAGCCTCTTCAGAGTGTAGACTGCCATTGTTGGACTACCCAGGCTGTATCACGGAGGCCAGTACAGGAAGATCAAGACACGACACAGTGCTTACTGGACCTCATTTGGTGACCACGGGAAGGGAAGACCCCACTGTGGAGCACAAGGGCAGGACTGATGGTTGTTTGGGCTTGCCAAGGAGGAGCCTTCAAACACTTCCTTAAGGAAAACATGACATCTTTCAGCCTAATAAAGAAAAAAAATTTTAAAAGAGAAATCATAACCTGAAGATGCTAAAACCTATGATATCATAATCTTGATATATGTGGTATGTGTATATGCATATTTTGGAGTAATGGAAATTGGAAAAAACAACAAAAAAAGACTGGACCAAAGAACTGACTGAAACAGTGAACTTCTGCCTGAAACAATAAACTTCTGCATCGAAATTTTTATTTTATTTTTTATTTTTATTTATTTATTTTTTTATAAAATCTAGACCCAAGGGCTGGAGAGATGGCCTAGCGGTTAAGAGCACCGACCGCTCTTACAGAGGACCCGGGTTCGATCCCCAGCACCCACATGGCGGCTGAGAACCGTCTGAAACTCCAATTCCAGGAGAACTCCAGTTCCAGGGGAATCCGAGACCCTCTTCTGAACTCCGCGGCATTGCACGACACGGGTGCACAGACTTGCATGCAGACAGTACATTCATACACATACAGAAATAAATAAAATTAAAAAAAAAATCTAGACCCATGATCCCCCCCCCATTTCCCCACCCCACCAGAGCTCATGCGTTCTGCCAAACACTGCATCAAAAATTTTTTAAAGAGACTGAGAAAAAAATGAAAAACATGTATGGCAGAACGCATGAGCTCTGGTGGGGTGGGGGCAAGTGACGGGGAATGGGTCTAGACTTGATTGGGAAATGTAGGAAATGCACAAAGTTTCAATAAAAATTGCTTTTAAAAAGGTTTTATTTTTAAAATAGTTTTTGTTTTTTAAATTATGTGTGTGAGAGAGGGGAGAGGGAGAGGAGAGAGAGAGAGGAAAGAGAGGAGAGAGAGGAGAGAGAAAATGGGGATGAGGTTGAGCACCTGACTGCAGGTGTCCATGGAGGCCGGAAGAGGGCATCAGATCCCCTAGAGTAGGCATTACAGGCAGACGTGAACCGCCATGATAGTGCTGGGAACTGAACTTTGGTCATCTGCAGGAGCAGAGAGCCCTTGGAACATCTGAGCCATCTCTCCAGCTCCTGTTTTGCTTATTTTTGAGAAAGGATCTCTCTACAAAGCCCAGGCTTACCTTGAACTCACAATCTTCCTGCCTCCATCTTGTGAGTATTGGGATTACAGGTGACCACCACCACTTCTTTTAATATTTTAGTTATTATTTTTTTATGTGTTCAAGAGTACTACCTACATGTATCTTAGTGCACCCATGTTGTACAATACCTGTGGAGGTCATAAGAGGGTGCCAGACCCCCTGGAACTAGAATTATAGGTAGTTGTTAGCCACCATGTGGGTGCTGGGAACTAAACCTGAGTCCTCTACAAGGGCAGCCAGTGCTCTCAATAGCAAAGTCAGCTCCCACCCTGCAGGTGGGCACTGCCACTCTTAGCATCAAGCACATACCTGAGTCTTGCTTTCTCCCTTCAGTTTGGCAGCCTCTACTATAGGGCTGGGCTGCTTCACTCGCTTCTAATTAATGTGACTCTTGATGTGACTTGGACTTCCCCTGTGTCCTTTGGGTTTTTTTTTAACAAGGTCTCATTATATAGCCCTGGCTGGCCTGGAACTCACTATGTAAACCAGGCTGGCTGCCAGTTCACAGAGCTCTGCTTGCCTCTACCTCCTGACTCCTGGAATGAAAGACATTTGCCACCATGCTCAGCCCTTTTTTGTCTTTTTACAGTTTTGATTTTTTGCTGTTTTCCTTGTTAGTTGCTACACAAAAACACTTTATTACCCTTCAAGAGTATGTACACAAAAACACCTTATTACCCTTCAAGTTGTGTTATACTTCTTAGGGTATCAAAACTATCAGCACATTATTTCAACTTCCCTCCCCCACTTTGCACTAATATATATTTTAGCTCTAAATTTCTTTTTTCAATTTTAATTATTTGTATTTTATGCATATGAGTGTTTTGCCTGTGTATATGTAAGTGCACCCGTGTTGTGCAATGCCCCAAGAGGCCAGAAGAGGGCACCGGATTCCCTGGAACTATAGTTATACATGGTTGTTAGCTGCCATGCAGGTGCTGGGAACCAAAATGGATCCTCTGCAAGGGCAGCCAGTGCTTTTAAACACTGAGCCAGCTCACTAACTCTCCTTCATGTTTCTCATAAACCCACAATACATTATTTTACATTAATTTTTTAAGCAAAGGCACTTTCTGCCTCTCTGCATACACAGTTTTCTTCACTCCTCCAGTTCCACATGTGCATCTGCGTCTGCTGCCTCCCAGGGTGGCTTCAGCACTGTGCGGTCGCCTGCTTCTCACTTACCTTTGGTTGTAAGCAGCTTCATCCTGGTGTGGCTTGCTGTGTCTTCCTCCTGTTTCCTGGTGTGGCTTTGTGTGTCTTCTTCCTGTTTCCTAGTGTGGCTTGCTGTGTCTTCTTCCTGTTTCCTGGTGTGGCTTTGTGTGTTTTCTTCCTGTTTCCCAGTGTGGTTTACTGTGTCTTCTTCCTGTTTCCTGGTTTGGCTTTGTGTGTCTTCTTCCTGTTTCCCATTGTGGTTTGCTATCTTCTTCCTGTCTCTCTAGCTTGGGATCCAATGAGTTTCCTGGATTTATGGATCTGTCATCTTCAACAAAACTGTACAATGTTCAGCTTTCACTACTTCAGGTATTCTGTCCCCTTGTTTCTCTGTGGGGATCACAGGTATCACCTCTTCAGTGTCCTGTCCCCCTGTTTCTCTGTGGGGATCACAGGTATCCCCTCTTCAGTGTCCTGTCCCCCTGTTTCTCTGTGGGGATCACAGGTATCCCCTCTTCAGTGTCCTGTCCCCCTGTTTCTCTGTGGGGATCACAGGTATCCCCTCTTCAGTGTCCTGTCCCCCTGTTTCTCTGTGGGGATCACAGGTATCACCTCTTCAGTGTCCTGTCCCCCTGTTTCTCTGTGGGGATCACAGGTATCACCTCTTCAGTGTCCTGTCCCCCTGTTTCTCTGTGGGGATCACAGGTATCACCTCTTCAGTGTCCTGTCCCCCTGTTTCTCTGTGGGGATCACAGGTATCACCTCTTCAGTGTCCTGTCCCCCTGTTTCTCTGTGGGGATCACAGGTATCACCTCTTCAGTGTCCTGTCCCCCTGTTTCTCTGTGGGGATCACAGGTATCACCTCTTCAGTGTCCTGTCCCCCTGTTTCTCTGTGGGGATCACAGGTATCACCTCTTCAGTGTCCTGTCCCCCTGTTTCTCTGTGGGGATCACAGGTATCACCTCTTCAGTGTCCTGTCCCCCTGTTTCTCTGTGGGGATCACAGGTATCACCTCTTCAGTGTCCTGTCCCCCTGTTTCTCTGTGGGGATCACAGGTATCACCTCTTCAGTGTCCTGTCCCCCTGTTTCTCTGTGGGGATCACAGGTATCACCTCTTCAGTGTCCTGTCCCCCTGTTTCTCTGTGGGGATCACAGGTATCACCTCTTCAGTGTCCTGTCCCCCTGTTTCTCTGTGGGGATCACAGGTATCACCTCTTCAGTGTCCTGTCCCCCTGTTTCTCTGTGGGGATCACAGGTATCACCTCTTCAGTGTCCTGTCCCCCTGTTTCTCTGTGGGGATCACAGGTATCACCTCTTCAGTGTCCTGTCCCCCTGTTTCTCTGTGGGGATCACAGGTATCACCTCTTCAGTGTCCTGTCCCCCTGTTTCTCTGTGGGGATCACAGGTATCACCTCTTCAGTGTCCTGTCCCCCTGTTTCTCTGTGGGGATCACAGGTATCACCTCTTCAGTGTCCTGTCCCCCTGTTTCTCTGTGGGGATCACAGGTATCACCTCTTCAGTGTCCTGTCCCTCTGTTTCTCTGTGGGGATCACAGGTATCACCTCTTCAGTGTCCTGTCCCCCTGTTTCGCTGTGGGGATCACAGGTATCCCCTCTTCAGTGTCCTGTCCCCCTGTTTCTCTGTGGGGATCACAGGTATCTCCTCTTCAGTGTCCTGTCCCTCTGTTTCTCTGTGGGGATCACAGGTATCTCCTCTTCAGTGTCCTGTCCCCTCGTTTCTCTGTGGGGATCACAGGCAACACCTCTTCAGTGTCCTGTCCCCTCGTTTCTCTGTGGAGATCACAGGTATCACCTCTTCAGTGTCCTGTCCCCTCGTTTCTCTGTGGGGATCATAGGCAACACCTCTTCAGTGTCCTGTCCCTTTGTTTCTCTGTGGGGATCACAGGTATCTCCTCTTCAGTGTCCTGTCCCCTTATTTCTCTGTGGGGATCATAGGTATCATGCCATTTGAAGTTGTCCCCGGGCTGGCAGGCACTGTTCCATTTTCTTCAGTCTGTGACTCTGCAAAGAGCCATTCCAAGTACAATACTGCTTGATTCAAATGCAACATGTCATTTTTAAAATTTTTTATTATTATTTTATGTGTATGAATGTACTGTCTGCATGTAGGTTGGTGCACACCTGTCATCCAATACCACAGAGGTCAGAAGAGGGCATTGGATTCCCCTGGAACTGGAGTTAAAGACAGTTCTCAGCCACCATGTGGATGCCGGGAATCGAACCAGGTCCTCTGCAAGAGCAGTCAGTGCTCCCAACCGCTGAGCCATCTCTCCAGCCCTGCAACATGTCATTTATATAGGCAGTAGACATCACCTCCTAGAGGCTAATCCCATACCTGTGCATCATCATGTCTTTCCAACTTGTGGGCTTAAACTGAGAGTCCTGTGGCCCTCACTCGTGCCTTTAGCACATGGTAGCTAGAATGTTAGCTCACATACACCTAAGTTCAGATCAGACATGTCCACCACAGTTGAATATACTTAATATAATCATAACTGCTATAATGTCCTTGTCTACCGATTCTGTCATTCCTGCTTGGGTACACGTGCGTGTTTATGACAGGATTCCATGCTGTAGCCCTGGCTAGCCTGGAACTCACTATCCAGACCAGGCTAGCCTCAGACTTGCTGAGATCCTCCCAACTCAGCCTCCCTAATGCTGGGATTCCCAACATGTACCCTTATACTTGGCTGCCGTCCATTTTGGTTTTGGTCAGTTGGTTTTCTCCTCTATGGCTGCCCTCTTGCTGAGTCACATGCCTCGTCATCTTGAGTGGACACCAGGCTCTGTGAATTACACCTCGCTGCATATGTGATATTCCTTCACATCGACATATTCTTGAACTGTGTCTGGAGTGCACACTATTAAAACTAGGTTGGTTCTTTTGAGCCTTGTGCTTAGAGCTTTGCCAGGCAGGCAGAGAGCATCCTTTGAGTACATTTTCCCTGTGACTGAGGTGGCACTATTCAGGCCTCACTAAGGACACACTGTGGAGGAAAAGGCGCTCTTCCCAGTCGCATGAGCTCCGAAGGTTGCTTCTCTGCTTTTCCAAGTGGAGATGAAGGGGGTGCACAGGACTCACCAACCTCCTCCCCTCAAACTCTGGCCACTGTGGTCTCCTCAAACTGTCACCTCCAGGCCAAACACTCAGCAGTGTTGCAGGCCTTCCTGGCTCCCTCTCCATTTACTAGAAACTGGATGCTGACCCTGTGTCATTGTTCAGTGTCTTTGAGTCACATGTAACCACATTCCACATGCTGTCCTTCCCTTCTTGGCTCAGCTCCAGGACTTGTCTCCTGCCTGCAGGCCAACAGTCTGTAGGCTTTGCTCCCACAAGAAGGGGGTAGGGAAAACCACAGGAGATCATCCATGGAAATGAATGAACTCACACATGCAGAAAGCCGGGGAGAATAGGAACTCTCTTTGTTTTCTGTCAATGAGGTCTATATAGTGAAGGCTACTGTGCTCTGGGCAAGGAAGTGGGGGGAGCAGGTGGAAGGGAGGGGTGAGCCACCTTGGTTCTAATCGGGGGGTTGCAGGGCTCCAGCTTGTGCAACAGGTAACCAGAGGTGTGACATTTTTTTAGTGCCTCAAGGGAAGGGGCCTGGAACTTTGCAGAGATAAGGCAAAGCAAGAATCATTGTAATATCTCAAATCTTCCTGCTACAGATAACTGTGAATGCCCACAGAGGTATCAGATAACCAGAGATCTTCCAGGACAGGTCTTACAAGTTCTTGCTTCAAGCCACACACAAAGTTTCATTCCCACAACCCTGCAGCAGCTGTGGCAAGAAGAGGCTCACCCTGCAGCAGCTGTGGTAAGATGAGGTCACCCTGCAGGTGTCTCCCTTAGGACCCACTGTCCTGTACAGCTGTGGTAAGATGAGGTCACCCTGCATGTGTCTCCCTTAGGCCCGCTGTCCTGCACTGCTGTGGTAAGATGAGGTCACCCTGCAGGTGTCTCCCTTAGGCCCGCTGTCCTGCACTGCTGTGGTAAGATGAGGTCACCCTGCAGGTGTCTCCCTTAGGGCCCGCTGTCCTGCACAGCTGTGGTAAGATGAGGTCACCCTGCAGGTGTCTCCCTTAGGCCCGCTGTCCTGCACTGCTGTGGTAAGATGAGGTCACCCTGCAGGTGTCTCCCTTAGGGCCCGCTGTCCTGCACAGCTGTGGTAAGATGAGGTCACCCTGCAGGTGTCTCCCTTAGGCCCGCTGTCCTGCACTGCTGTGGTAAGATGAGGTCACCCTGCAGGTGTCTCCCTTAGGGCCCGCTGTCCTGCACAGCTGTGGTAAGATGAGGTCACCCTGCAGGTGTCTCCCTTAGGGCCCGCTGTCCTGCACAGCTGTGGTAAGATGAGGTCACCCTGCAGGCGTCTCCCTTAGGCCCGCTGTCCTGCACTGCTGTGGTAAGATGAGGTCACCCTGCAGGTGTCTCCCTTAGGGCCCGCTGTCCTGCACAGCTGTGGTAAGATGAGGTCACCCTGCAGGTGTCTCCCTTAGGCCCGCTGTCCTGCACTGCTGTGGTAAGATGAGGTCACCCTGCAGGTGTCTCCCTTAGGGCCCGCTGTCCTGCACAGCTGTGGTAAGATGAGGTCCCCCTGCAGCAGCTGTGGTAAGATGAGATCTCCCTGCAGGTGTCTCCCTTAGGCCCGCTGTCTTGCACTGCTGTGGTAAGATGAGGTCACCCTGCAGCAGCTGTGGTAAGATGAGGTCTCCCTGCAGGTGTCTCCCTTAGGCCCGCTGTCCTGCACTGCTGTGATAAGATGAGGTCACCCTGCAGGTGTCTCCCTTAGGGCCCGCTGTCCTGCACAGCTGTGGTAAGATGAGGTCACCCTGCAGCAGCTGTGGTAAGATGAGGTCTCCCTGCAGGTGTCTCCCTTAGGCCCGCTGTCCTGCACTGCTGTGGTAAGATGAGGTCACCCTGCAGATGTCTCCCTTAGGGCTCGCTGTCCTGCACTGCTGTGGTAAGATGAGGTCACCCTGCAGGTGTCTCCCTTAGGGCTCGCTGTCCTGCACTGCTGTGGTAAGATGAGGTCACCCTGCAGGTGTCTCCCTTAGGGCCCGCTGTCCTGCACAGCTGTTGTCTGCTGCTGAGTAGCTATGGTCTTGGGTATCTTGTGCAATTTCTGATTTGTACAAGGCAGGAAGGGACCCTTGGTCCTGCTTTGTTGCATCATGGCTGGATGCACAGAGTCTCATTTGTCCCTTTAGGGACTTGGATTTGACTCTGTGGGTCATAGGATCAAATGGGAAGAATCAGAGGCATGCTAGCAATGTGTCTCTTATGGAATAAATGAATGAGTAAAACATTAGAGACAGCTGCAGTCTAGTATGGTCCATGATGCTGCCTTCTAATACACCCAGACCTTCCCCTTTAGTCTTCAGACGTGTGTATCTTCGTCACCGCTGGACTGGAGGCACAGCCTGCAGCATGCATCCCAGGATGGGACGTGTATGGAACTAAGAACTGAATATAAATAAGCAGATAGAGGCTTGAAGTGGGGGAACAAAACCCAGGGTGGTGTTGTGGGAGGGCCGGACTTGGGGACCACCCCCAAAATCAAGGATGCCTTCAATGGCTCTCTGTGGCAACTGCCAGCTGAGGAAATCCTTTGCGAAATCAATCCACAGGTTTACAGAAAGTAGAGGCCAGTGCCCCCCACCCCCGGCGCCCGTGTCCGTGACCATGCTCCCACTGCTCCTGCAGCTTCACCATCTCAGATACTCCAGGGATGTCTGTGAAGCCAGGATGTCCCCCATGCCCTCCAAAAGAGCCTGGCCCTCCACGTCAGTGTATAAGACAGCTGGGGGTGGCATCTGAGCCCACGTGGGGATGACACCTGAGCTCACCTGGACTACATGCACAGTGTGACTGTCCACCACCCTTCTGGCCAAGAAATTTTTACATGACCCCAGGGATATAATATATATAAATAGGTATGCAATTCAGACATTTGCTAATAATAAAATTACAAAGAAATTTATTTTAAAACAATTATTTGATATAAATAGGATTTTTTGCCATTTATTAAAGATGAAAACAAACCTAATTGCATACTAATGAGATAGATGGATTTGTTTATCTAACAATACAATTCAATGATATACTAATTTGATACTTACCTGCTGAGGAATATTAAAAATCTTTTTTCCCATAATTAAGCCTGTGTTTCTATAAGAGGCTAAAACTTAGTATGTGCAGTAGAACACTGCAGCCCATGCAGCAGACAGGAAATCTGCTCCAGGATGCTTCAGTCAGTGTTCACTGGTGTGTGGTATATGTCACATCATTCAGAGTACAGAATGTGTTTGTCTTGGGTGTTCAGAACTAAGGATGTGTTATACCATTTAACAGTCACATGGGTAAACACTTCTAGAAACATCTCAGCTTCATGACATGTTTGATATTGAAATTGGTTTTGGCCATTGCATGTTCATATTCCATATGGTGGCACGACCCACAGTTTCAGAAGCTTTGGCCTATTCAACAGTGTCCTAGGCTCTCAAGAAACCCACACAGGGCACCAGAACACCAGACTTACCAGACCACTAAACAAGAGGGTAGACACATGAAAGGCATTGCAGAGCCTAACCCAGAGCAGGCTGTGCGTCACCTTCTGCATGTGCTCCTGAGCATGCACATGCAAACCACGCTTATGTGTAGGACTTGCTACATTTCAGATTCTTCCCCTATATGTCTATGTCTACAAATGAGACATCATGCACCAAGGAAACTCAGGACTCTGCCTCATGGGACAAAGAGACCGAGCCCAGCACTATCCTGCTGTCCAAGTCCAAGAACAGCCAAGTTGCTGTGGTGCCCAAGGAGAACCAGATTTTCTTTTTTTTTTTAATTTAATTTTTATTGATGCTTTGTGCATTTCATACACTTTTTCCAATTCAGTTCAGGCTTATTTCCCCTTCCCCTCCCCCCGGAGAACCAGATTTTCATGGAGGAGGCCTACAATTCAGGTGAGCACTGCCTGGACGGCAGCCAGGATAACAGATCCCAGTCCCTCCACCAGAAGCAGTCTTAGGGTGGGGGTTAGAAGGAAGCCTTCTCCAGGACTCTGGACAAAGGGTGTGGGTATATGAAGTTCTCAGTCAAGACCCTTGTACATATTCCTTGGCTCGTTCACGTCTTCTGAGATACCAATCAAAACCTCCAAAAGTCCCATCTGCCTCCCAGCTCCTCCTCCTCTCTATCTACACTTTTCATACCTTAGAACCTCAGTGTAGGCCTGGACCTCTCTCTGAGATGCTTTCTCTTTGTTACAGTGCCAAGGAGTATTAGATGACTGGATGGACAGTGGAAGGATGAAATATGGATGGATGTAAGATACAGGCAGGCATAGACACATCAATTTATGAATGATGGGTGGATCACTGATGGATGGATCAAGTCCTATATGAGTAAATAGTGTCTGGGTGGATGAGTGGATGGATTTATGAGCATGTAGATGAATGAGTGGGTTGATGAATATGAAACTGGACAGACAGATGAATAGACAGCTAGGTTGGTGACCAGACAGAAATAGGAACAAATGGGTGAGTAGCTGTGTAGTTGAGTGGATGGAACTGTGAATGAGATTATGAGCATAAACACATTCTTGCTCTTCCTCATCTTAAACCCCACAATAGATCAAGTACATAAGAAAGCATCACATTTTCCAGGGTGTCCAGGTCCCTTTCGCTATGACGTCTCCATTACCCATTCATTACCCATCCCTGTCACAACATTGCCGTCCCATGGCCCTCCACTCTCCCGCCCTTCTTGTCAACTTTAGCCATCTGCTATAAGATGTTCTGGGACATAGGTACCTCAGACCCTGTCCAACTCAAGTACCTCATCAAAAAGATGAAGAGGATGTCTCAGAAGTCTCCCAACCTGGTGACGGAAAGCATCTATGACTACTTCAAAGACAACCCAGAGGTGGGGTTCCTTGGGCCTTCAGGGTAGGCATGGGAGCAGAGGGGAGGGATAGTTAATGCCAAGGGGTGCTCAAGCCCTGGATCCCACATAGGGTGGCTGCATCATTTGAGGCAAGTCTCAATCTCCTGTGTGCCATTAGGCTGAGTATGAAGGGAGGAAAGTGGAGCATCTCTGTCCATCACCCTCAGAACACTCTTTTGACATAGAGGTTATTATCCTCAGAGATGGGGAACCATGACTTAGGGAAGAGAAGGGATTTGTCTAAGGTCACAGAACCAGTAAGTGGATGGGTGGATGGGTGGATGGGTGGATGAGTGGATGGATAGATGGATGGATGGATGGATGGGTAGATGGATGGATAGGTGGTGGATGTATAGATGGATGGAAGGATGGGTGGGTGGATGGATGAATGGATGGATGGATGGATGGGTGGATAGGTGGATGTATGGATGGATGTGAGGATGGATGGTTAATAGATGGATGGATGGATGATGGATGGATGGATGGATGGGTGGATGGATGCATGGATGGATGGATGAGAGGATGGATGCATGGATGGATAGATAGGTAGATGTGTGGATGGATGAGAGGATGGGTGAATGGATAAGAGGATGGATGAGTGGATGGATGGATGGACAGATAAATGGATGGACAGAAAGGCTAATATAGGGAAAAAGAGATGGATGAAATGGGTGGTTGCTATATGATTGGCTAGTGGGTAAATGGAGAGATAAGGATGGATGGACAGAAGATTGATATAGGGCGGTGAATACAGAGGTGGATCATGAATGCATGGATGACAGAAGGCCTGCCTTCCTCAGTACTCATTAGTGAAAAGATGACCTCACTTTAAAGATGAAACTTTGGGGGGCTGGAGAGATGGCCTAGCAGTTAAGAGCACAGACTGCTCTTGCAGAGGACCCGGGTTCGATCCCCAGCACCCACAAGGTGGCTAAGAACCATCTGTAACTCTAATTCCAGGAGAACTCCAGTTCCAGGGGAATCCGAGACCCTCTTCTGACCTCCGCGGCATTGCACGACACGGGTGCACAAACCTGCATGCAGACAGTACATTCATACACATACAAAAATTTAAAAAAATAAAAAATAAATAAAGATGGAACTTTTTAAGCTTCATGCCAGTTCTCTGAGCTCAGACAAGCCCTTGGGTCCGCAGACCAGGCTTCAGGCTGCACGTGCAGCCGCCCATGCTCCTCCCTCCGGCCTCCTTGCACACCTTCCCACCAGTGATCTCTTTGGCATCCCAGCACTGTCAGATGCCATGGACTCAGCATCATATCTGTCCTCCACAGATCTCCAGCCGGCACAAATGTTGGCTCTTCCAGGTCCTGAGGGCCGTCATTGGAGCCCGAGATGTCTTGGAGGAGACCTGGCAGAGGTGCCTCATGCAGCTGTCCCTGGAGCACATGACCAAGTCCACAGTAGGTCTCCCTACCCCCAGCATACAGGCCAGTTCCCTAAGGGCTTTGGGACTCAGTCAGCCTCCCAGGAGTCCAAACAGTGTAGATGCACAGGGTCTTGTGCCCACCAGGCAGTTTTTGCCTGCTCCTCTTGAAATGGCCCCTTAAGAAGAAATCTCCTGGCTGCAGCTCCACTGTCCTCCAGGAGGTCCCTTCCTCACCATCTCCTCCCTATCGCTCAAACACCAGCTTCTGGAAGACCTAGTGCCAGTCTGACACACCCCAAACCCTAATCCAGCCTCACCTCCTGCCTCCTGGGTTCCGGCCTGATGGCGACCTGCCAGCTTGGAACTTAGCCACCCCAGCCCACCAGGCCAGAGGAAAACAAAGGAGCCAATGCCCCCCACCAGCCTACAGGCCACGATGGCCTCCAGGTCCCTGGAACAGGTGTTTTTTCTTCAGATGCTCTGTCCCTGGAAGCCCTGTGGTAAACTACAACACACACACACACACACACACACACACACACACGCACACGCACACACATGCACGCACGCACACACGCACACAGAGTAGTAGTCAGAGAACAGTGACCTTCGCCAAGGCCCTCTGCAGACCCAGCCCTGGCCCACCACAAGAAAAGACCAGGCTCTGTTCTCACCTACGTCATTCTGATTAGCCCCACCCCCACTCCTGCCACACAGAAATCATGGCCCAGTATGCCACACAGGGCCGTGGACATGGGAGCCGTTTCCACACAGAGGCAAGAGGCAGACAGAGAGACTGACTCGAACTCAGGGGCTCTGTATATGGGAAGTAACTAAGTGGAGCTGGTCCCCAGGCCACCGAGGGGACACAGGGTAGCCTGGGCCATGGTTGGGGAGTTCATCCTAACTGCAGTAGAACACTCATACACCCGTCAGACGGGCAGAACTTGGGCTCTTTAGCTCTCTCATCTGACCCTGTGCTCTGAAGGCTTACAGAGTAGTTAATATATGTTATAGGAATAATGACACATGCCCTTAAGTCCACATCTTACAGTAAGAGGGATAGAGGCTCGCAGAGTTGCTGGACTTGCCAGCCCAGTGGGCAGAAACCAGGCATGATGGGCAGTGTCAGCACAGACTGGAGAAGAAAGTGAGGAACAAAGGCCATGCCCCTCATTCTCTTTTAAATATATTTTTTTTATGGGGTGGAGAGATAGCCTAGCAGTTAAGAGCACCGACTGTTCTTACAGAGGACCGGGGTTCGATCCCCAGCACCCGCATGGCAGCTAAGAACCGTCTGTAACTCCAATTCCAGGAGAACTCCAGTTCCGGGGGAATCCAAGATCCTCTTCTGACCTCCATGGCATTGCACGACATGGGTGCACAAACCTGCATGCAGACAGTACACTCATACACATACAAAAATAAATAAAATTTTTAAAAAAATTTTAAATGAAAAGTATATTTTTTGTTTATTTTTACAAGTAGAAATGATTGCCTGATTTTGTGTGTGATCTGTGTTATGCAATGCCCAAAGAAGTGCCCAGAGAGGGCGTCAGATCCCCTGAATGAGAGTTATGGAACATTGTTAGCCTCCATGTGGGTGTCTGGGACCAACATTGTACTCTGCATAGAGACAGTCCAGTGCTTAACCACTGAGCTATCTCTCCAGCCTCCCATTCCCTTTTTTTTTTTTTTTTTTTTGGTTTTTTTGAGACAGATCTTGCTTTAGTCCCAGCTGGCCTGAGCCACTCTGTAGACCAGGCTGTCCTTGAAACTCACAGAGATCTGCCTGCCTCTGCCTCCCTAGTGCTAGGATTAAAGGTGTGCACCACCACGCCCGGCTTCATTCCCTTTTTTATCAAGTATTCATTATGGAATAAAATTTGAGGTAATGGAAAAAAAAAGGGAAAAGGAAAAGAGAAGGGAAGGGAAGGAAAGGGAAGGAAAAAGAAGAAGGAATGGAAAGAGGGAGGGCAAAGTGGAAGGGAAATGGAAAAAGGAGGCGAAAGGAGAAGGGAAAAGGAGAGAGGGGAAGGGAAAAGGGAGGGGGAATGAGAAGGAAAAAAGGGAGGGGAGGGGGAAGGGGAGTAGGAAGGAAGGATAGGGTAGGCTTAGTTATGACAAGGCAGATCAAGCTACATGTCAGCAGTTGCGTGGGGACACTGCCTGGACCTCAGTCACTATAGGAGCTGTGAGGAAAATCATTAGTTTCAAGCCATCCTGGGGATACTTAGTGACTATTCCTATAAAAACGGAAGAGAAAGAAGTCAACCTTTTTTGTCTTTTATATTTTATTTTTTATTAATTACATATAAAGAGCACAGTGTTTCAGATCAACATTGCGTTTCCTCAGTTTCCATACAATTAGAAATTCGTTAGCATCCACAGAGAGATAACATTCATCCTTTGCTTTTCTGGGACTGTTTACTCATTCAAAGCATGATATCTTTCTAGCTCCCAGCCAATTACCTGCAAACTGCATGATGTCATCTTTCTTATACTGCTGCATTAGAACTCCATTGTGTAGATTTAACGACATTTTTCGTCTATCCATCGTTCATGTTGAGGGCATATTGTTTTTGGTTCCAGCTCCTTTGCTATTGTGAAGGGAGCTGCAATAAACATGGCTGTGCATGTTCCTCGTCTGTGGGTAAGACGAGTCTTGTGGGTACTGCCCAAGAGTCGATATGGTCCAAGAGTTTCAACTAGTCATTCAGTCTCCAAACGGTTCTCCACACTGCTTTCCATGTGCTGTCTATATTGATGTTTTAATTCCCCACCAGCAGTGGATGAGTGTTCCCCTTTCCCACACAACCTCTCCAGCACTTGTTATAATTTATTTTCTTGATCCTAGCCATCTTTATGCGGTAAGATTGATCTTATAAGTGGTTTTTGATTTGCATTTCCTTAATCGTATTTAGCAATGGTGAACACCTTCTTATGTTTTTTTTTGTCTTTCAGACCAGGTTCCCTGTAACGTCAGCTGTCGGAAGTCTCTGTCTGACAGCTCTTTTACTTGTTTATTTAGCATCATTAGTTTACCCTCCTCTCCTCATAGTTTGCAGGAGATTAAATTGCGCGCACCCTGAACACTCTAATGGTTGTCAGCATCTATCTGCGGCTGTGGAAGTCGGTTTCCATGCTTTGCTCACATCATAGGGGTATTTCTCTTAACTTTCTTTCTTACTGTTGTTTTATTGCAGTAGCTTTTGATTACTGATAATCTTTGTAGAGTATTGGTGAAGGTTTCACCCATTGTGTTTACTATTCTGTGTGTGTCAAACTTTATTAATGTTCCATCACTTGAATCATTTCCTGCACAGCTGCTGTCTAATTATAGGAAGTCTTTCCTACGCCTATGTCTTTGTAGTCTGCTCGCTAACTTTATTCATATTGCCTCAGAGTTTGGGTTCACGTTGAGGTCTTTAATCACATTGGGATTGACTTGTGTACATGGGCAAAGAGGTAGGGGTTTATTTCATTCTTCTACAAGTGGTGAATCCAGTTTTGCAGACACCACTTGCTGAAGATGCGTGTTTTCCTCCATGTGTGGCTTCTTGGCCCCTTGTCAAATATAGGATGGCTGAAGTTGCTAGTGGACTTTCTTAAGTTTTGGTCCATTGCTGTCATATCTAGGTCTATTCTATGTGGCCTAGTACTTCTACTACATGCTGTTTATATTACGATAGCCTAGTAGTATAGCTTGAATTGTGGTATGAATATCCCCCCTGTATTGCTCTTTATCACTCAGGTTTTTTTGGCAATACTTCAAGGTCCTTTTGTTTTTTTCCAAATGACAATTAAGGGACCTCTTTTCCAAGCCCGTGAAGAAACTCTTTTGGGATTTTAATTGGGATGCATTAAATTATAGCAAGAGTTTGGGGTAGAGATGGACATTTTTTACGTATATTAATTTTCCCAGTCCATGAGCATGGGAAGTTTTTTCCATCTTCTGCATGTCTCTTCAGTTCCTTCTTAAAGGGTTTAAAACTTTTGGTTTGGTAGGATTCTTTTGGTGTCTTGGTGTAGTTGTTCCTAGGTATTTTATTGATTTTGAGGCGTATGTGTGAGTGGGAAGTCTCCTGAATCTTCCTTCAGTTGACTTGTTGTTGGTATAAAGAAAGGTGTATTCATCACTTTTCCGTTGCTGTGATTAAAACACAGTGACCAAGATTATAAAGGAGAGTTTTTTTTTATTTGCAGCTTATGATTGACGGTTCCAGGGAATTAGGAGTCCATTGTGGCAGGAGGCATGGCGGGTGGGGCTGGAGCAGCAACCGAGGTGGTCACATCTCGCAATGAGCACAGGAAGCAGAGAGAGTGCTGGAGACCACAAGGCTTGTTAAACTCACTAATGCCCTGCCCCAAAACGTACTTCGTCTAGCAATGGCCACACCTTCTAAGACCATCCAAGAAACCAGTGCCACCAAGCTGGAGGACAAATGTCTGAATACTTAAAGCCTACGGGGACACTCATTCAAACCACCAACAAAGGCTAACTGATGTTTTCTAGGTAATTTTGTATCCTGCCACTTTACTGAAGCCCCTTAACTTTTCTAGGATTTTCTGGTGGGTTGTTTTTAGCATCCCTTAAGTAAAGAAAAGCATATCATTAGCGCAAAAAGGGATAGCTTGACTTTCCTCTTTTCCATTAAACTCCTTTAATTTCCGTTTTTTGTCTTATTGCCCTAAGCAAATGTGTTCAAGCACATATTTGGAAGAGGAGTGGTGACAGTGGAGCCTTTCCCAAATTCCCTTTTAAAGGGAATGTTTTCTGTCATTCCCCATTTAAGGATGATATTGGCTTGGGTTTTCCTTATGTATAGGCTTGATTACATTGAGGGGAAGGATTCCCTCCCCAATCTAATTCCCTTTACTAATGACCTTTAAGCATGAAGGGATGCTGGATTTTTCAAAGCTTTTTCCTGAATCAATTGAGATGTGTGTGGTTTTGTATTTCATCTATTTATGTGCTTGATTGAGATTATTGATTCTCATATTGAACCATCCCTGCATCTCTGGTAATAAATCCAAACTGGTGCTGATGGACTGATCTTCTTGATGTGGGTCTGTAATTGCAATTTGCCAGTATCCCTGTTTTAGAAGAGTTTTGGCATCTGTGTCATTAGGAGATGGGTCTATATTTCCTCCTTTTGGTTGTATCTTTTGCCTGGTTTTGGTTAAGAGAGTGATGCTGGCTTCATAGAAGGAATTTTGGGAGAATTCCCCCTGTTGTGTATCCTTCTAAAAATTTCAGTAATAATGGTTATAAGTCTTTTGAAATGTTTATAAACATTAGTCTCTACAAACCTCGGCCTGGGCATTTTTATTTGGGAGGTTTACTTACATCTTCAATTTCTTCATATTATGGGTCTGTTTAAAGCTGTCGAATCTGCTTCTTGGGTAAGCTGTGTGATTCCAGGATTTCAGATATTATCCAGTTTCTTCTAGGTTTTCAAAACTATGGTAGAGTATAGGTTTTTGAAGTATTCCTGTATGATTTGTCCTGGATCTTTTTCATTGTCTGTTGTGATATTTCCCTTTCATATGGAATCTGTTTGTTGATTTGGAGTTGTTCTGTTCTTTTGGTTAATTTGGGTCTAGAGGTCTGTCTACTCACTTTCTTTCAAAGAACCAACTTTCGGATGCATTGTAGCGTTTGTATTGTTTTCTTTGTTTCTATTTCATTGATTTCTGCTTCTGAGCTTTTGGTTATGTGTCCTTCCTGTCTGTGCATTTAGGGTTATTCTGTTTGTGTGCCTCTCAAGGCTTTTAGCTGCAGTGGTTTAGATCATTCACTTGTGCTCTTTCTGTTTTTCTAATGTAGGGCACCCGGGCAAGAAACTCACCTCTTAAGACTGCTTATAGTTAGATGTATCCAATAGTTGTTGTGTTGTTTATCATTGTCATTTCAGCCCAGGAATGCTTTGGGATGTCTGTCTTATCTGCTGTCTTGACCCATTCATATCAGAGTGGTCATAGTTATCCATGTTGGTCTTGTGAGATATTTAGGGCTAGCCTTGGGATTGGGATAGTTGAGCTTTTATGCAAGCGATCTGGTCCTGATAAGTGCATGAAATTATTCAATCTTTTTTGTATTTGTGGAGGTTTTTCTTTGTCCCAGTATTGGTCAATTTGGAGAGTTCATGAGGTGCTGACGTAAGAAAGTGTTATTCTCTGGTATTAGGGTGTGATATATGGTAGATGTCTGTGAGGTCCAATTTGGTGTATCATAGTGCTCAGTCAGATGTCTCTCTATTATTCTTTGTCTGGTTGACCTATCCAAAGGGCTCAGTGGGGTATGAAGTCCCCTACAATGAGTGTACTGGGGTTAATCTTGTGCCTTGTGTCCTGGAGAATCCTTTTATAAAAGTTTTTGGGTGCACCAGAGTTTGGTGCATATAGATTCATTAATGTGAAATCTTCATGGTTGAATTGTCTTTGAAAAAAAGGTAATGGCCTTCTTTGTGCTCTTTTGATTTCTATTCTTTTTTTGAAGTCTATTTTTGTCTGATATTAAATAGCAACACCTGCTTTCTTTTTGGTACCATTTGTTTGGAATTTTTTTTGTCCATCCTTTTCACTTTAAGGTGGTGCCCTATCCTTGAAGATAAGCTGCATTTCTTGTAGACACAGCATAGCAATGGGTCTGTTTCCTAATCCAATCTCCCAGTCTATGTCTTTTGATTGGGAGTTTAAGTCCATTATATTTAAGGTTATAACTGATAGGTTATGTGTTGCTTCCTTTAAGCTTATTATCCCATACGTGTTTTTTGGTTTAGGTTTCGACTTCTGAAGTTATGCTTTTATTGTTTCTCTTTCTAGGTGCCTGGGGATAGGGTTGCTCCTTCTTTCTTCTGTCCTTTGAATTGCTTCAAGTATTCTCTGAAGGTTGTGCTTCCAGACATGTATATTCTTTCTTCTTGTTTATGTCATGGAAAGTTTTCTCTCTCCTTCAACTATAATTGACATGTTTTTAATTGACACTTGGGTATTAGTAACCTGGGTTGGCCATCTCGTCCTTTAACACTAGGAATGCTTTGCTCCATGTTCTATCTTGCATTCATGTTTGCACTCCAAAGTCAGTGTAATTCTGATAGGTTTTCCCCTTATAAAGGTCACTCTTCTCTCATACCTTCTATAGATAGGACATATTAAAACAACAAGGAAAATTTGTCTAATTGTTATTTGGGACGTCTAAGTATAGTATTAAACCTGTGAAAACACTCACATAGGCATGGAGTTTTTTTAAAAACCCCTAAAATCCTAATGTATATCTATCATGTTTTTTATTACTTAACTCATATATATATTTCCTATTCCCTAATTATAGTACTCTAACCTCATAATTCTTTATTCTCTTATCATAAACTCTGATAGTATAAACTCCTTGAATACAACACGACTAATATAGATATGAGCGTCTCCTCATAGAAGAAAAACCAGAAAAATAATTGTAATTGGTTTAGTAACATCTCTATATTTATTCTCTGTAAATAGAGTGTAAAAATAGAATGTAAATAGTCCTGCCATGTAAGGTTTGTGCCCTCGTATGTCTGTGCATAAATGCCGTGTAGAAGACATCACCAGCAAGAGAGGTGACCAATAGACTCTAAACCCCTAGGCAACCTCGAGAGTTCGCCCTACCACATGGAGCAACACCTAACACGCGCCTGTTCTCAAGCGCCGCCAATTCCTCGCGAGAAAGTCGGGGATCGAAAACCTCCGAGGCATCGTCCCTAAGCCCACCACCCTAGTCGGCTAGCATATCTAAACAAACAGCTATCAGGACTTCCCCCCTCCCGCCACAGCATCATCTGCTCTAGAGAATCCTTTTTTTGTGTCCTTGAGAACAAATCGAACACCAAAATTCAATTCTATACGTATATCCCTGCTACACTTGAAAGAATGACTAAGACAATCTACAAAGTAACCCCAATTCTCTTGGATGTCGTTCTACGCGGTTCACTCGTAATCTTACCCCAGCAAGGAATGCCAGGTAACGGCATAATACGAGATGCAGCTTATCTTACACACTTATTTATATTTACCATAATCAAATACTAGCAAGACCACCCCACTCACACAGCCACCCAAGCACCACCCAAGCTTACAATGTATGTCTGCCAAAGGTGCTTTTCCCTCCTCCAACACGTGTTCATCACAGGTCAACCATTATCAAATATTCCTACCAACTAAGAATCGAGAGAGTTAGCGAAATGGCATAAATCTAAAAACCTGAGCAAATAGATTCCTGTTTCCAGTCAGTTCCATCTGAGCCATACCTGATGTTCCCCTGTGTGTTTGTTAGTGGTGTATTGTTGTGTGTTGATCCAGAAGGTCTGCATCACGAGCCGCTGAACTTGGCCTATTGGAACAAAGAAGCTCAACAGACACCACTGCCAGCACAACACAACAAATAGACACTTATACAAAAACATACGAAGAAGGTAGATTGGGCAAGGCCTTGCGTCAAACATACCGACCAAAAGAAATCGCGGGTATCCGCAGATTAATAGGATTGTTTATTACCTGAAGGACAGATATACGGATTGCGAAAACTCCAAGGCTGATCAGATGTCCTCCTAGCCATCCACAAGCCGAGCCGAAGTTGTCCTGCGGGAAGCTGCGATATGGATTATGAGATACATTTTCCTTCTGACACAATGTCCCAGCAATATGAAGCGAATATTGTGAAAGGCACACATGTTCTCTAGTACACCAAAATCAATCCGAGGAAGGTGGGAAAGTGTCAGCCCAAATTTATGAATACACAGTTGGGCATATCCCAGGCCAACATGTTGGTGGATTGTCGGGGAGCGCAAGGAGAAAGTGTCCTGCAACAATAAAAACAAAGATTGCCCATAGGTGAACTGGAGTCCTCTAGTAGACGTTGGGCGCTAGAAAGTCTTTGAAGCTAAATCGCCTAAAGAATGGGCCTAATTCCGGACGATAGTGTCGAGAGAGTGCTGGCGTAGCAAGTACTATCAAGTCTGTGCCATATGTCCTACAACAATTAGTGAGTTCCTTAGTCACATAGATACCTGACTAATGAAGTTAACCATCCCAGTCAATCGAGGATTGGTCACTTCCCTCACCCCTTCTCTATGCCTTTCTGACTTGTTCCCATAAAACCATGAACCAATCATCACTCGCACATATGGCCTAGGCTTGAGAAAGCACAAAAGGAGCTGCGTATCGATAGAAAACACAGCTGTCTTACATCAATGGTATGGACATTTTCCTCCTACACCTCAGTCTAGTTTCAGCCGTGTCCTACTTCTCGATGGGACAGCGTAAAAGTATGATATCCCTACGAATAGATACCTTGGTTTATAGAAACATGTCTAGACAAACAACCAATCCTAAATTAAATAAGTATCAGCAAGAACATGGTAAACACACCTATCGACTAAGGATGTATACTAGAAAAGCTCTAAAGCTTCCTCACCTTCGTATGAAACACATGTATGGCTCGAAGATGGTATGCTAATCTGCAAAACTGTGGTTTCTCATAAAGGATGACAAGTTCTTAATGTGGCTAATAACATCTCCTAACAACTAGAGGACAAAGCTTGTGGGCATCTACGTGAGTATCCTTCAAGGAAGAACGCTAATAGCCAATTAATTTGGGATATATATAACACTTGGCTGCCACTGTTAAACAGTATCTCCAAGCAGTTGAAGTGTAGCTGATACTGACAGAGAAGTCTTGCTTAACTCAAGGAGACCAATATTTTTGCTGTATTGCCTTAGTTGCCTTTGGTAATACTCTCTGGCATTTCAGAGCCAGGTTGTACACGAGCAAGTGACGTCTCATAACATTTTTTCATGCTCACACTAGATCTTCGACAACAGGGACATACCACCTTTCTCCATGCATATATCCCACTTATAGGGAAAAAGCCTTTAATGGGTGAATTCCACTAGCCAACTTCTCCTAGGCAGAATAATCATTGCTGATGTCAGACTTCCTGTAGTTAATATAATTTGCTTAATTACCACAGTTTAAACACTTTACTATGAAAATTTGGTTCTAGATAGAGAATTATTCTTTCACAGTTCCTATGCCTATCATTCAATTAAAAAAAGGAATATACCTGTTTTATAGGAAATAACCACTATAACAATTGGCTCCAATATACATGTTTGAATATTTTCATTACCATCATGTTGTTTCTTTGTTCCCGTAAAGAATGTAGGAAGGTTTCTCAATATCTGAAAGGTAAACTTCATTAGGCCCCATTATAAACATTTTAACGCCCAAAGTATCAGAAGTATGCTCAGGCTTGCTCAGTGTCTGTCTGAGGTTCCTCTTTCTTAATGTTCAGGTGGGTCAAACTCTCTGCTGGAATTTCCCAATCCATCATGCATGCCATAATGTATGTTTTTCAATCAATTTAGGATTGTTGGTGACGTTTTGTCCTGGGGGAACATAAAAATCTTTTCCTCCATGGTTATTTTCAAAGCTGTCGTCAAAAATTGAAAATTGATTTCCAGAGATGGAACACAAGTCTTCCAGTAGCCCAGAAAATAGGAGCCCACCGTCCCACCCCGCCCGCGGGTGGGGTGTGAGGGTGTGAGGGGACCTATAGATTGCTTAAGTTGTATTACACAGACCCATAAACAGGAGCCAAGCAGGAAAGCTGCCAGGTAAATACCCAACGCTCAGTGGACGGGAGCGACCGGGAGGGAAGGTAAAAGGGAAAGCTGATGCCTTGAAAGTGGGCCGACAAGTAAAAGGAAAGGGGGACACTGGAGCGTGCGAGAAGTGAAAAAGATAGACCCAGGGGGTACCGAACACCCAATGACAAATTATTAAAAAAACAATGTAAAGNTTATAATTTTTTTTCAAAGTCAATGTTTTATTGAAGCTCTGTGCATTTCATACAAAATTACATTACAAATCAAATCTCGACCCGTGCCCCTCCCTGTCCCCCCACCAGAGCTCATGCATTCTGCCAAAAATGTTTTTCATCTTTTTCTCAGTCTCTCTCGAAATTCTCAATGCAGAAATTTACTGTTTGGAGAAGTTCACCGTTTCAGTCAGTTTTTTGACCCAGTCTTTTCTGTTGTTGTTGTTATTCCTTACTCCAAACTATGCACATATGCATACCACATACATCATAGGTTTTAGCATCTTCAGCCCATGATCCCCTCCTTCATTAATTAGGCTGAAGGATTTCATGCCCCAAAACAGAACAGGTCTCTCCCCACCACCCCCAGCCCAAACCACCATCAGCTCTGCTTTGCTCCATGTTCTTCTTGCTTTCATAGTTTTCACTGAGAAGTCAGTTGTAATTCTGATGGGATTTCCCCCTTATATGTAACTTGTTTTTCTCTTGTGGCTTTCAGAATTTTTTGTTTTGGGCGTCTAGCATTTTAACTATGATGTGATGTGAGGAGTTTCTTTTCTGATCTTGTCTGTTTGGAGTTCTATGTGCTTCTTGTATTTGTATGGGTTTGTCTATTTTTAGTTTGGGGAAATTTTCATCTATTCTGTTGAAGATCTGATCAGTACCATTCTCTTGGGATTCTTCTCCTTCCTCTATCCCTATGATGCAGAGGTTTGATCTTTTCATAGTGTCCCACAATTCCTGGTTGTTCCACTTTTGTGTATTTTTTAATTTTTCATAATCTTTACTTGAGGTTTTTAGTTGTTCTGTGTTTTCTTCCAGGTCTAATATTCTTTGTTCTGCTTCCTCCATTCTACTTCTGAGGCTTTTTCCATTCCTTTCCTCTTGATTGGATGAGTGTTTGATTTCCTTTTTCATTTCATCTTTCAATTTCTTTAGTATTTCCACTTCCTTTTGGAGCTTCTCAATCTCTTCCTGTAGCTCTTTGCTTTGCTCATTGGTTTCCTTATCTTTTTCAACATGGGATCTTTTCAGTGTTTCCACTTCCTTTCGGAGTTTATCATTCTCTCTCTCTCTAGGTCCTTCTTGAACTTTTCATTCTCTTTTCTTAATTCTTTGATTTTCTCTTTATAGTCTTGGACTTCTTTAAGTATGTTCACAATTGTACTTCTAATATCTGTGTCTGGGCCATCCCCAAGAGGATCCCACTGTAGGAATCTTCCACAGGGTCGGTAGAGCTTGGTATGCAATTATCCAGCACCTTTCCCATGTTGTTTGTTCTTCGTGTCCCTGGCATGTGGGTTTTTCTTTGCCTGTATTCCAATGCAAATCCCAAATGCCTCTTCACTGTGTTGAAAGCTTGCTTTGCTTGACTCCTTCAGATGCCTTCGTTGTTTGTTTGATTGATTTGTTTTTCTCCTTTTCTCCTTGCTTATGGAGTATTGACTTATCTAAGCTTTAGACTTTCTATTGGCAGTCTAACTCACTCTTCCCTTTCTGTTCTGAAAGTTCTCCAAAGAACCCACTTGGACAATCCTTAGGCAATCCCAATGGGGGGGGGGGTTTGCTGTTTAGCCTGTGCCCTGGTACCTGTGCTTCAGGTGGTCCTGGGAAATCCCCTATCGCAAGACTCACACAGACACACCTTTTATACCAACTGGGAGGACAACTCTGCCCCCACAGCCACACAAGCCAAACGAGACAATTAAATCAAACCAAACAATCCACCTGGCTGAAGCACCCAGCTCCTACCTGTGCTTCAGGTGGTCCTGGGAAATCCCCCAAGAGTCACACAGTAAGTCTATGCAGTTGCAGACTTCCATAGCAATTCTTGGTGGGGAGGGACCACAGGAGCGAGGGCTGCAGGACAGCCTGGGGTGTGATTGGATTTCGTTGTCCCTGGGGTGGACAGGGTTCCTCCTGGGGCTGTCTGAGCTGGAGCCAAGGCTTAGTAGGCTGAGTGTGAGCATGGTGAGGGGCTAGGGCTGCTTGATGCTTTCTTCTGAGGGCACCCAGATATGCCTTCCCCTCTACAGCATAGGGCATGCACCCCCACACACCCAGAGGAGCAGTTCTAGGACACTGACAAGCCAAACAGACACTTGTCACACTGGCCAGCACCATCCAAACACAGATGGTCTTCAGAACCCAGTCTCCAAAGCACAGGCTGGTGTTCTTGGGTTGTCCTGGCCCTGAGCTTCCTCTCCTCCTTCCCCATCAGGACCTGCTCCCCACAGCCCAAGCCTCTTCCTCCCAATCTTCAGTTGGACTCACCCCAGAACTTGCTCCAGAAGGTCTTTTGGGAGGCAAAGTTTTGAGCTACCCATTTCTGGAAATTTCTCCATTCTCTCATACCTGGACCATGAATTGCTGACCTTGCTCTTGGTGTAGCTGTTAAAACCCAGGACATTCTGAATCCAGATCCCCTGAGAGCCTGGAGCATCTTTCCCCTGCGTGCTCCAAACTTCCACCACGCCCGCTGGATCAGGTTGCAGAGGTCATGGCCCACCGTCAAGTGACCTCTGTCTAGCCACCCGTGTCCTTTGGTTCCAGAAGACCACTCAGATTCCTGTCCCCGTGGTGCCACCTTTCATTCTACCCCAACACTGAGACACCGATCCCCCACTGCATCATGCCCTTACTCTCCTGTCCCCACCCTTTGGCCCTCAGACCTCCAGCATTATCTTCCAGACCTTCCAACAAGCTTTCCATTTGTGCTGTTGCATCTCGAACTTTCTTTTTTCCCCAAAAAACAATTTTATTTTTATCAGAATAGATTCATTACACAAAATCACAGGCTTTGTCATGACACTTGGATCTGTGTATAGCGTGCACCTGGATCACATTCACCTCCTTTACATCCTCCTCCCTGACTATTACTGATCCCCTTCCTCATCCTATGTGACCTCTCTTCTATTTTCATGTACAATTTTTAAAAATCTAGATTCCACATCTGGGACAAGACAGAATACCTGGCTTTCTCATCTGGCTCATTTCACTGGCTATGATGTCTCCCTTTCCATCCATTTCCCTGCAAATATAATTTCATTCTTTTTATGGTTGAATTTCCTTCTCTACTCTTTTGATGGACAGTGAGTCTGATTCCAGACCTCGCTTGGGTGTGGCAACTTTGCCACAATAAACATGGGTGTCTCTGTGGTGTGCTGACAGAAGAATCCTTTGGGTGTACGATCAGGACTGGTAAAGCTGGGCCAGGGCAGTTCTATATTCAGTCCTTTGAGGAATCTCCACACTTATAAGTCTACATTCCCAATAGCAGTGTGCAGCCCCTGCCCCCTGCCCCCTGCCCCCTGCCTCCATCTTTGCCAGCATCTGTTGACAGCCTGTCCTGTTAGGTATTTATTGCCAACTTGCCACAACCTAAAGAAGGAATCTCAGTTGAAGAATTTCCTCAGCCAGTCTGGCATGTGCTTGTCTCCCAGGGGCTGTCTTCATTGCTAATTGATATGAAAGGGTCCAGACCACTGTGGGTAGGCAGCACCTTACCTAGAAAGATGGGCATGGCCTGTGTAAGTGAGCTAGCTGAGCATGCTGCAGCTTTCCATGTGGTTTCTGCCTCAGTTCCTGCTACAGTTCCTGGCCTGACTTCCCCCAATAATGGACTGTGGCCTGGAAGTGAAGCCAAGTAAACCCTTTCTTTCCTAAAGGGTTTTGGATCAGAGTGTTTTATCACAGCAACACGCAGCCATTCTGACTGGAGTGAGATTGAATGGGTAGTTTTGACTTGGTCTTCCCTGATGGCTAAGAATGTTGAACATATTTCCATATATTTATTAGCCGTTTTTACTAGTTCTTTTGAGGTCTGCACATTCAACTCATTTATTAAATGATTTGTCCTTTGTTGCTTATTTTTCTTAGTTCTTTATATATGCTAGATATCAATCCCCTGTCAGATAAATAAGTAGCAAAGATTTTCTCCCTTTCTGTAAACTGAATTTTCACTCTAGTAATTGTTTCTTTTGCTGGGTCAATTTTTGTTCTTCTTTATTTTATTTGTCATATTTGATTTTTAACTTCTCACAGTGTGATTTTTATCTCTAGAAGTTCAGTTAGCTGATTTACATTTTCTGTAGGGCATAGGAGCTGTAGATGTGTGATAGAAAGATGATGGAGAGCCCCTGGTGCCTGGGAGTGGAGAAAGTCCAACGCCAAGGCCTGGGTGCCATGTGCAGAATCAGCATCATGGGTGGCCGTCAAGGGAGGTGGGAACCCTATTCTTGAGAATCAGTCCTCCCAAGACTGAAATCTTCAAATGACAGAAATTTCCTCAGAACAAGCTCAATAGAGGCAATGCGACAGCTGTGCACAACGTGAGACCTAGGGCGTGAAGCCAATCAAAGAAGGCTAAAGCTGCCCAGCACAGGGAAGTCTTCCATCCTCCAGTCTGCAGCACCATCAGCCCACCACTAGAGGAATATGGAGTCCTGGCTCATGGGAGGAGACCACAACTCTGGTTCACAGGAAGGGAACACTGCTCCAGATTCACAGAAGAGGACCACAGCTCCAGCTCAGGGGAAGGAGCCACAGCTATGTGAGCTAATTTTTTCAATTATGTGCAATCCCATTTGTCAATTCTCGCCATTGTCTCCTGAGCTGTTAGAGTCTTCCAGAAGGCCTTTGTCTATGCTGTATCCTGACGTGCTTCCTCTACGGTTCCAAAATTTATAGTCTTACATGAAAGTATTGAACCATTACAGATTAATTTTATTTTTGCAGAGGGTGAGAGAAAGAGAGCTGGATCTGGTTTCAGACTTCCTCATGTGGACAACCAGTTTTCCCAGCACCATCTGTTGAAGAAGCTGTATTCTCCAACATACACTTTTAGCATCTTTGTTGAAAGATCAAGAGGTCGTGGCCATGAGAGCTGTCTCTCTCTGGATCTCTAATCAGAGGTCGGCCATGACAGCTCTCTCTGGATCTCTAATCAGAGGTTGTGGCCATGACAGCTGTCTCTCTCTGGATCTCTAATCAGAGGTCGTGGCCATGAGCGCTGTCTCTCTCTGGATCTCTAATCAGAGGTCGTGGCCATGAGCGCTGTCTCTCTCTGGATCTCTAATCAGAGGTCATGGCCCTGAGCGCTGTCTCTCTCTGGATCTCTAATCAGAGGTCGTGGCCATGAGACCTGTCTCTCTCTGGATCTCTAATCTATCCCATTGTTTTGTCTCAGCGTCATGCTGCTTTGGTTACTGTACCTCTGTAGTATCATTTAAGAACAAATACTATGATGCCTTCAGCCTCTCTTCTCTCTCTCTCTCTCTCTCTCTCTCTCTCTCTCTCTCTCTTTCTCTCTCTCTCTAGATTGCATTGGTGTTTGGGGTCTTTTGTGCTTCCATATGAATTTTGAGAGTTTTTTCTATTTGTGTGAATAATGTTATAATTTTGATGGAGAATGCAATGAATATGTAGACTGCTTTCAGTGATATTCAGTTTTCGTGATATTAATCCTGTCAATCCATTAACAGTGAGAGGTCTTTCTGTATTCTAGTATCTTCTTTAAACTCTTTAGTGCTTCAAAGTTTACATTATATAAATTTCTCATTTCCTGGGACTAGAAATTAAAAGCGCTGGCTGCTCTTGCAAAGAAC
The DNA here is from genome assembly GCA_009823505.1 of Rhizomys pruinosus. Classification (NCBI taxonomy): domain Eukaryota; kingdom Metazoa; phylum Chordata; class Mammalia; order Rodentia; family Spalacidae; genus Rhizomys; species Rhizomys pruinosus. The sequence continues at coordinate 490,196 of VZQC01005560.1, forward strand.
GTGGGTTCAGTTCCCAGCACCCACATGCCAGATAACAACCTTCCATAACGCCAGTTCCAGGGGATCTGACACGCTCTTCTGACCTCTGCAGGCATTAAGACAATACTCTCATACACATAAATAAAAATATTTAAAAATAAATAAATGACTAAATCTTTCATTTCCTTATTTAGGTTTATGCCCTGATTTTGTTACTGTTTCTGAGACTCTTGTGAAAGACTGCCATCCTGATGTTTTCTCAGCATGTATCACTATTGATATGTAGAAAAACCACTGGTTTTTGTATATTGATTTTTTAATATTTTATTATCTTATGTGTATGAATGTGTTACCTGCATGTCTGTAAGTACAGCCATGTCATGCAGTATCTGCAGAGGTCAAAAGATGGCGTCAGATCCCCTAGAACTGGAGTTACGGATTGTTGTTAGCACCAATGTGGGTGCTGAGAACTGAACCCGGGTACTCTGCAAAAAACAGCCAGTTCTTGTAACCACTGAGTCATCTCTCCAGCCCTGTATGTTAATGTTAACACTAACGTGTCCTGCTATGCTAAGTGTTTGTCAGCTCTAAGAGCTTTCTAACTAAATCTTTAGGGTCTTTAAACTGTAAGACCATGGCATCTGGAAGTGGGACAAGGGTCATTTGAATTCTTCTTTTCCTCTTTGAATCATTTTCATTTCTTTCTCTGGCTTTATTGCTTTGGCAAATAATTCAAGCTCTATTTTGTGTGAAAGTGTAAAGAGTGGATGTGTTCATCTTATTCCTGGTTTTCGTAGAAATCCTCCTTGATCTTTTTCAGTGACACACTAATAACAATGTTTAGTCACCATATGTATGATTTCTATGGTTTCTTTTGCTATTTATTTCTAATTTTATTCTACTCTGATGTGAAAAAGTACAATACACTCATTTCAGTTTTTATATGCATTAACTTGCTTTATGACCTAAAAAAAAAATGTAGTCTGTTTTGGAGAACGTTCTATGGCTGCTGAGAAGATACAAGTATAGTTACTCATGATTATTTTGGGGTTCTACTTCCATCCTTTTATTTTTAGTGTGTGTGTGTGTGTGTTTCTTGTAGGCAAAAGGCATCTTGTGTTTTTTTTAATCAAAACAGTTGGTCTGCCTTTTAATTGGAGAATTGAGACCATTTATGTTTACTGTTATTACTGAGAGGTAGTTGCTGGTTCCTATAATTTGTTGTTGTTGTTTTGTTTTCCTAGTTGGGCCAAATATTGTTCGTCTTTTTATTTCTCTTATCTTTGGGCTTCACTGGTTTACTGAATTGGACATTGTATTATTTTCTGTTGTGATAAAATACCATGACCAAAAATGACCTATGGAAGAAAGAGGATTTTTGGCCTACAGTCCCAGAGGGAGAGCCCATGATGGTGGCAGAGGCAGGGCATCCAGCAGGCATGGTAGCTGGAACCGGAAGCTGCAAGCTCACAACTTAAACATGAAGCAGAAAGAAGAAACTGGAAATAGGGCGAGGTTCTGATGTCGGCAAGCCCGCCCGCAGCGATGAGCGTCCTCCAGGAAGGCCACACCTCCCATGACCTCCACACACAGACCACCAGCTGGTGACCAAGGGCTCAAATACTTAAAAAATGAGTCCGTGAGGGACATTCCTCTTTCAAACCTCCACAGATGGTCTGATTAATCCTATCTCTCTCATGTTCATCATGAAATTCATGCTTTCTTGAGTTCCTGCATCCATAACTGTATTACTTCTTCACTAATTTTAAAAGATAATGTTGGTGGATATAACACTCTTGGTTGGCAGATATTCACTCTCAGAGCTTAAAACAGGACTTGGGATTTCTGCTCTGGGAGGTCCGATGTGACTCTGATCCGTCTGGCTTTGGGTGGCCACTGTTCTCTGTCCTGGCATCTTAACTATAATGTGTTGAAAGAATCTTTCCTAGTCATATCTATTCGGGAGTTCTAAATTACTACTGTTCTTTTTTAATTTTTTTATATTCTCTTTTCATAAAAAAACAATACAAAATGACAATGACAAAACAAAGAGAAAAAAGAAGGGGGATTTCCATTTCTTTTCTGATGAAATAAAGACTCGATCTACAGGGCTGGGTATGGAACTCTTCTTTTTTTTCCTTACTCTTTCAGGCTACCAGAAGGGTAAGTGTGTACTGGCTGGTCCAGGAAGCCTTGAGTTCTCAGCTGAGAAAGTGTCTGGGGCCGGGCATGGTGGCGCATGCCTTTAATCCTAGTACTCAGGAGGCAGAGGCAGGCGGATCTTTGTGAGTTCAAGGCCAGCCTGGTCTACAGAGTGAGTTCCAGGCCAGCTGGAGCTACAGGGAGACCCTGTCTCAAAAAGACCAAAAAAAAAAAAGAAAGTGTCTGGGTAATTGGGGGCGGGGGGGAACATCCCTAAACTGCCTAGTCAATTTCTAGCTCCTATGTAGTTATGTTACCCTCTGAAAAGGGTCACCCCAATTGCCAGAAGGGATTCCGGATGCCAACTGCTCGGGTTTTGGAGGGGAGGAGCACCTGGCTCCTTCTGCCCATTCTTAACGAGTTCCATCTACCGAGGACAAGGTCAGGTCTAGCTAGACCAGGCTTCCCTTTGGAGCACAAGGCAACTTTCCTCTATGTTGACCTTCCTCTTTGTAGACTGGACACTGGCTGGGGTTCTGTTAGTGAATCTCCAAGACCTCCCTGACAGAAAGCCTGGTGACTCACAATTGCAGAATATTTTAAGAGATGCTCCCAGAAAAAATCCCCTGGGACTAATTGACCTCAGAGGGCAAGGAACAAAATTGTCCCTTAAATCCCTTGGCCGAATTGCTACGGGTGTTATAGGCTTTAAGCATCCAAAAAGTAAAAGTTATATCAATCTGATATGTTTAATTACTATACACTCCTGTTCTTGAATGGCCTTACCATTCCCTAGATTGGGGGAATTTTCTGCTGTAATTCTCATTGACTAGGGTTTCTGTGCCTTCTATTTGCATTCTTTAAACTGAGGTTTTGTGCACTTCATACAACATTTCTTAACCAAATTTAGACCACTCCCCCTTAATGCCCCCAACTCTGCCAGAGCTCATGCATTCTGCTATACATGTCTTTCATTTTTTTCTCAGTCCTTTTTTAAATTTTTTGATGCAGAAGTTTACTGTTTGGGACAGAAATTTACTGTTTCAATCAGTTCTTTGACCTAGTCTTTTTTGTTATTGGTGTTCCTTCCAATTTGCATCACTTCAAAATATGCATATGTGTGTGTGTGTTCACGCGTGTGCATATACACCACACATATAGCAAAATTATGACATTTGAAAATAAACTGTAGGTTAATTCCAAAACACGTTTAGGGTTTCACATTTTGACAGTAGAGTTGTATGCAGGTAAAGAAAAAATACTACTTTACTTTCCTGTATTACATAGCAAGTTGATGAGTCACATCAGGTATTTACTAAAAGAAGAAAGAAAAAAAAAGAATTATTCAGTTTGCCTTACAAATAGAGAATTGGTGCTAGGATCCACAAATGAGGGACACCATACATCATTTGTTTTTCTGGGACTGTGTTACTTTTCTTAGCATAATGGGTTCTAGTTCCATCTATTTACCCTGCAAAATTCATGATGTCATCTTTCTTTACTGCTGCATAGAATTCCATTGTGTATCCACTCATCAGTTGAGGGACATTTGGGTTACTTCCAGCTCTTCGCTATTGTGAAGAAAGTTGCAATAAACATAGTTGTGCACATATCTCTGCAATAGGATGAGTCATGCTGGTATATACCCAGGAGTGGTATGACTGGGTTAGGTGGTAGGCTCATTTTGAGTCTTTTAAGAGTTCTCCACACTGCTTTCCATAGGGGTTGTATGAGTTTGTATTCTCACCAGCAGTGGATGAGTGTTTCCCTTTCCCTACAACCTCTTCAGCATTTGGTATCCTTCGTTTTCTTGATCATGGCCAGTCTTACTGTATAACCCAGGACACAGATCTTATAAGATATATCATAGACATACTCAAAGAAATCAAGGAATATAAAGAACACACAAACGAATCAAAGAACTAAAAGGAGAGAATGATAAACTCTGGAAGGAAGTGGAAATACTAAAGAAATCTCGGGCTGAAATGAAAAAGGAAACCGAACACACAGACAAAAGAACTAGGAGAGAACAATAAACTTAACACACAAACAAATCAAAGAACTAGAACTAGAAGGAGAGAATGACAAATTGAACACTCATCCAGTCAACAGGAAAGGATGGGAGACAGCCTCAGTAACAGATTTGATGAAGCAGGAAATATAATATCAAGACTGGAAGATAACATGGAAGAACTGTAATGCTCAAGCAAAGATTATGAAATATTTTTTAAAACACAAGAGTGGAATAATCAGGAAATGTGAGACACCATGAAAAGGCCCAAATGTCCACATCATAGGGATAGAGAGAGGAGAATAATCCTAGGATAATGGTGTTGACCAGATCTTCAACAGAATTATAGAAGAAAATGTCCCCAAACTGAAAAAAACACATACACATACAAATACAAGAAGCACATAGAACACCAAATAGACAGGGCCAGAAAAGAAATTCACCACGCCATAGCATAGTAAAAATGCTAGATGCTCAAAACAAAGAATACTGAAAGCCACAAGAGAAAAACAAGTTACATATAAAGGGAAACCCATCAGAATTACAGCTGACTTTTCAATGCAAATGATGAATGCCAGAAGAGCTTGGGCCAAAATATTCCCAGTTCTAAATGACTATAGATGCCAATCCAGGTTACTTTACCCAGCAAAAATGTCAATTATAGTTGAAGGAGAAAAGAAAATCTTTCATGCTATAAACAAGATTAAAGAAGACATGTCCATGGAAGGGGAAGTGACTCTGGATTCGATTGAGAAATGATGTATGGGCTGGAGAGATGGCCTAGTGGTTAAGAGCGCCGACCTCTCTTACAGAGGACCCAGGTTCGATCCCCAGCACCCACATGGCGGCCGAGAACCGTCTGAAACTCCAATTCCAGGAGAACTCCAGTTCCAGGGGAATCCTACACCCTCTTCTGACCTCCACAGCATTGCATGACACGGGTGCACAAACTTGCATGCAGACAGTACATTCATACACATACAGAAATAAATAAAATTAAAAAAAAGAGAAATGATGTATGACTTATGGAAAAAGTTTAATAACAATAAAAAAAGAATACATGTCCATAAAACCAACCCTTCAGATAATACTTGAAGCAATTCAAGGAGCAACTGTTCTGAAAAGGCAAAAGAGAGTAATTAATGAAGGTATAACTGTGGAAATACAAACCTAGACCAAAAATGCAAACAAAGTAAACTGAAGGGGAAGCAATATACATCTCTCAACAATAACCTTAAATATCAATGGTCTAAACTCCCCAATCAAGAGACACACACTGGAAGAATGGATTAAAAATTGAATCCATCTTTTTGTTGTCTACAAGAAACCCATCTCACCTCCTATAACAGGCACCATCTTAAGGTGAAAAGACGGGGAAAAAATATACCAAGCAAATGGTAGCAAAAAGCAAGCAGGAGTTGCTGTTCTAATATCAGATGAAATAGACTTCTGTTTGCATTTTATCCCCTTTAGAAAAATGATTAGATTTGATCTCTCAATCCTGTTCCAGATTTCCTGAAAGTTGTGGCTAGGCTTGTTTATTTTTTCCTTTATTGGTATCTGAATATAACATTTCCTCAACCTTCTGTCAAATTTCTATTTTTTCTGGTTTGACCTCAACCATTGGCAGCTCTTCCTTTCTGGAGTTTTCTATCCCACTTACAACGGTGTTTCCAGCTTTGCCGCTTTGTTTCTGTTGTCTTCAAGTCTCCCCTTTCCTGCTGCTTCCTGCCCTGTTCCTGACCTGCTCGCTCACCTTCTGGGTGGGGTCCTTTGCTTTCTTCATCTGCCTGTTTGAATCCTCTCTGATGTCACTGATTTTTTTAATTAAACTTTTGAACACTTTGGCATTTCAGCTTTTTCAGTGTCTTTGAACTTAATCATTGAAGAACCGTGGTTTTCTCAGGGATTTGAGGTGCCTTGTTTTTCCATGTTTCCTGTGTTTATGAGTTGGAATTTACTCATCTGTTGGGATATATATCTTTTCCAATTTTACTTTGGAGTCTTAACTTTTCTCTCAAGGGCTTAATCCCCAGGACCATTCAGAGAGAAGAAAACAAATTTCGGGAACAATAATAACACCAACCCAGATATAAAAATATAATTAAAATCAATTAAAGCCAACTGCTGTGCCACCAATAACCATAGAAAAGAAGCTGGTAAAAATAATGTAGATAAAATAAGCTACGAAGTTAAAAAATACTTAAGATAAAGTAATAATAAGAGAATGAATGAAACAAAAGGTCAAGGAAAGAGAAATTTTAAATTAAAGGAAAGAAAGAAAGGCAAAGAATGGTAGGAAGAGGAAGGATCAAAAAATAGAAATCTGGGAGCTAGAGAGACAGCTCAGCGGTTAAAAGCATTGGCTGCTCTTGCAGAGGACCCAGGTTCGATTCCCAGCACCCATATGGTGACTAACAACCATCTGTAACTCCAGTTCCAGGGGATCCAACGCCCTCCTCTGACCTCCACATTCATTGCATGACATGGCTGCACTTACATACATGCAGGCAATTCACTCACAACACAGATAAAATAAAAATAATAAATAAAATATTTTTAAAAGGAGAGAAATAAAATCTGACTGCACAGATATGCAAATAATCTTAAAGATAAAAAGAGGAATAGGATAAAAATATATAAGCTTTTTAAAAATAAAATAAATAAAGGGGCTGATGAGATGGCTTGCTGTGTAAAGTACATACCACTCAAGGCTAAAGCTCCAAGTTCTTTGGAACCCAAGTAAAGGTAGAAAGAGAGAACCAGCTCCAAAAGTTGTCCCATGACCTCTACACATATGCTGTGGCATGAAACACACACACACACATACACACATGCACACACGCACACATGCACGCATGCACAATAGTAATAATAATGTAATTTGGGGGTCTTTTTGAGACACAGTCTCCCTGTAGCCCCAGTTGGCCTGAAACTCACTATGTAAACCAGGGTGGCCTTGAACTCACAGAGATCCACCTTCCTCTGCCTCCCGAGTGCTGGGACTAAAGGCATGGGCCACCATGCATAGCAGTAATAATAATAATTTAAAGATTAATTTTATTTTTAATGGCACATAAGTGCAGTTGCCTGCAGAAGCCAGAAGAGGGCGCCAGATCCACTGGAGCTGGAGTTGCAGGCAGTTGTAAGCCAACACAGGTGCTGAGAACTGAACTCAGTTCCTCTATAAAAACAGTACATCTTCTTACCCAACTGAGTCATCGCTCCCCTGCCCAATAATACAGTTTTTAACTCAGTGGGCAAGGCTTTGCAGGGACTGGGGCCAGGGCTAGAGCTGCTGCGTTGTCGTTCTATTTCTCTCTGTCACCTCTCCTGACACCATTAGGAGCTCTGATGCTCTGATCTCTTCTTTCTTTGGAATAAAGTCCATCCTTTGTCGGTTGTTACAATGACACTTACTCACTCAGGCAGAGGCAGCTTCCAATGCGCCCCTTACCCCCAGCAGCCTGATTTCAAGCTATCTTGATTTGGTTCTCAGCCTTCTTTAGTCACCCGGTGATAGGGAAAGCAGCATGGCGCCTTTCCTTTCACACCTCAGTCACTGTAGAAGCCTCTGTGACCTTGGAGGTGCGTGGGAGGCTTCAGCTGCAAACAACCAGTGCGTGACCATCAGCGCAAGCAGGGCATCCCCCAAACCATGGCAGCCCTGACACTGTCTTCGTGAAGGTGGCCTCTGCTCAGTCTCTAGGCTGAGTACCCCCTTTAGATACCAATCACAGCTCCCTATGCCTCTGAGCAACGCTTATGGATCAGGACTCCCACAGCCATCTCCTCAGCAGGCAGTTCACGGAACTCAGAGGACTCTCTGGAGTCCACTGCTTTGTGCAAAGCACACAGATGAAGAGAGGTATAGGAAGAGCTGGAGAGGTAGCCTAGCGGTTAAGAGCACCGACTGCTCTTGCAAAGAACCCGGGTTCAATCCCCAGCACCCACATGGCGTCTGAGAACCGTCTGTAACTCCAATTCCAGGAGAACTCCAGTTCCAGGGGAATCTGACACCCTCTTCTGACCTCCGCGGCATTGCACGACACGGGTGCACAGACCTGCATGCAGACAGTACATTCATACACATAGAAAAATAAAAAAAATAATAATAAAATAAAAAAAAAGAGGCATGGGCAAGCAGCAGGCGGCTCCTGCCACACCTCCACCACCTCCAAAAACTTGTCTGGGTTGAGCTGTCGGGGAACTGTGAACCTTGTCTTTGGCAGAGCTGTCTGTTGGCCTCTAGGCCTGTCTGTGCAGTGTCCCTCCCTCCAGGGCCTGAGGAAAGACTCCTCTGTAATGAGGACAGTCATATGGCCTCCCAGGGGACAAGGCAGGTCAGAGATGAGCCAGGAAGGGTGGATTTCCTTGACCACCTTGGGGATTGTGAGACTAATCTTGACATACCTGGGAGGAGAGAACTTCAGCTGAATAGTTTCCTCTAGCAGACTGGGCACGTCTCTGGGACATTTTCTTGATGGCTGGTTGATGTAGGAGGGCCCAGCCCACTGCGGGTGGTCCCATCTCTAGGTGGGTGGGCCTGGGCTGGAAGCAAGGTGGCGACCATGAGCTTCAGGCTCCTGCCTTGGCCTCCCTCGAAGATGAACCGTAACCTGTAAGATGAAACAAAAATGCGACTGCTCTTGCAGAGGACCCGGGTTCAATCCCCAGCACCCACATGGCGGCTGAGAACCGTCTGCAACTCCAATTCCAGTAGAACTCCAGTTCCAGGGGAATCCGACACCGTCTTCTGACCTCCGCAGCATTACATGACACGGGTGCACAGACCTGTATGCAGACAGTACATTCAGACACATAAATAAAAACATAAATAAGAAATAAATGCTCTCCTGCCCAGGATGCTTTTGACCATCCTGTTTATCACAGCAGCCGAAAGCAGCCTAGGACAGGAAAGAGCATTCTAGAAGGGCCCAAAGCTGTGCATTGTCACATCTCATGCTGCTTGTGGCATTTGAGAATGTGACCTCCCTTCTCGTTCTAAGACCATCAAACACAACCTATACTTTTTATTTAGCACGTGTATGTGTATGTATTCATGTGTGGTAGGTGCACATGTATGTGTTTCCATGCATGTGAAGGCCGCAGGTCAACCTCAGGTGTCAGTCCTAGGACCACACCTTTTTTCTTCAGGTCGCATCTCTCCCTGGGCCTCACAGCTTCCCCTTTAGGCTGAAAGGCCAGCAAATCCCAGGGATCTGCCCATCCCTCTCCTGGGGCCGGGATACCATATGCACCACCACACTTGGCTTTTTTTTTGGCTTTTGATTTCCCTTTATTTTCCTTTTTTTTGTTTAGTTCAGGGTTCCAGGTCAGGGGTAAGATATTCCCTCCTCAGTTCATTCTCTCAGAAACACCCTTACAGAAATGTCTGAGGTCACACTTGGCTTTTTGTATGGATGCTGGGGTCAAACTCAGGCCTTTGTGTTTCCACAGGAAGCACGTAACCAGCTGAGTCCTCAAAGAGAGTTTCGCCTGAGCTTTCATCTCTCTAGTCAGCCTTCAGGCTCTTCTGGGTTGTGAGCTGTGGAGTTTCCTCCCCTAGCCTTCCTTATCCCAGCCACCCCCCTCCACACACACACACACACACACACACACCCCATGCGCGTACACAAGGTGGGGTTGGTACCCAGGCTCCAGCTTTCCCTGCGGCTGGCACACCTCTACTTTATCAGTTCCCTCACCCTTCAGCTCCTGTCTCCCAGAAAATGATTGCTGCTGCTGCTGCTGCTGCCTTTTTTTTAATCTCCTAAATATAGTTTTAGATGAGGGGCTTTTGTTTATTTGAAAGAGCAAAATCAGATTTAATTCAGCATGTTAACAAGAAGCCCTCACAGCCGTGCCTCTAATAAGGTATAAGTGGTATATTGATTTCACAGGACCGTCTCCTGCATGGTGAGGAGAGCGGGAAGAGGCCCCAGACACCTAGCCCTGCAGGTGCCATTAAATGCAGGCAGCCCTGCTGTATCTGCCTCCCTCTGGCAGCACCAGGAGCAAGATTACAAAATCCAGCACACTTGGTGAGAAGAGCACTGTGTGGCACACAGCCCAGCTGGCAGGCAAGGGGCCTGGCAGCCTGGGGATGTCCCTCAGGAAGCAGGCAGAGCTGGCCCACTGCAGTCTGCTGTGGAGCTGCAGGCACCTCAGCTGACAGCTCAGGGCAGAAGCATGGCCTCTGTTCTGAATTCATGGAAACAAAGAATGTTAGAAGCAGCGACATTGTTCTGGGCTCCACAAGAGAGGTGACATCAGCCAGAGGCCTTTAAATGGTGTCCTGAGCACAGGCCTGGAATTTTGGCTCGAAAATGGATCATGATTTGTCCAAGCCTTTTCTAAAATATTATATAGTAATTAAAAGTATCAGGCTGGTGTAAGTTAGCCCTTCTGGATGCTTAACAACCATACTTAATGCCCATATTAATTTGGCCGAAGGACTTAAGGGATAACTTTGTTCCTTGCCCTCAGAGGTCAACTAAGTCCCAGGGGACTATGCATGGGGGCATCTCTTGAAATGTCCTGCAAATGTGAGTCACCAGTCTTCCTGTGCAGAGAGGTCTTGGAAATCCACTAATGGGACTTCAGCCACTGTCCAGTCTATAAAGAGGAAAGTCTGCTAACGCTTCAAAAAGGGAAGCCTGGTCTAGCAAGACCTGACTTTGTCCTCGAGTGGATGGAACCGGTGATTGAAAAGCCAAAAGCCTCCCTCCAAAAAAACCTGAGTGACACTTGAGGACCAGATCCTCAACTGACCTTGAGAAAACAAAAACCTTGGTTAATCTGTGGCCTTAAACATCCAAAAGGAAAGTATAACCAGAAATAATCAGTAAGGCCTGAAAAATTGTACTTCAGGTATAAAACTTGAGATCTTACTAAAACGACAAAAAAGTAAAAAAAAAAAAATATATGGACCATGAGGGGCTAGAGAGAAGCTAAGCAGCTAAGAGCACTGGCTGCTCTTATAGAGGGTCCAAGTCCAGTTCCCAGCATCCACATGGCGGCTAACAACCATCAGTAACTCCAGTTCCAGGGGATTCAGTGCTCCAAGGGCATTGCATGCACATGGAACACTTACGTATAAAGTAAAATTTAATAAAAAAGGAACAGGATTTGGATAGAGCAGGTGGAATGGGCGGTCCCGAAAGCAAAGGCGGAGGAGCAGATGGGTGGTGTGCTCTGAGGACTTAGAAACGCACGCGCCCGGAGCCGGCCTTCTCAGGCGCCCTAGCCTCAGCAAAGAAGGCTTGGAGAAAGCTGTCAAAGCACGCAGAGCACGTAGAAATGGCCCACTTGGCACAAGCCACTCTCACTTGGCCTCCCTGTTCCCGCCCCGCCCCACCTCGGCCCACTCCAGGAGCTGGACGACACGTACCAGGTGCAGCCAGCAACGCGTTACTGGCCCTCTGTCGGCAGTGGCCAGCAGTGGCCCAGCATCTGAAGACAGAGCTCATGACCGGCGTCTTCCCGCACCGCAGCCTGCTGTACGTGATGGGCATCCTGGCTTCACAGGGCATGTCTGCCAAAGGAGGGGCTGAGGGCCAGGCATGAAGACCCCAGGACCCCTGGGACCTTTTGGTGGCCATAGCTAAACATGAGTTGCTCCTGCTGCTGCCCCAAGCCCCTGCAGTCCAACAGCCCTCTCGGCAGCTCTGAGCCCCCTTGGCCCACCAGCCCTCAGGAGCCCACAGAAGGGGAAAGGGCCTCCAAGCCACTATTTGATGGAGTCATACTGCTGTGGGTACCTCAACAGCTGGGCCAAGAGATGGCCCAGATCCTATGAGTTTGCCACCCAGCCCTGGCACCTCCATGTGGTGGCTGCAGCACTGGTCTCCTCACTTGCTGACACAAGACAGGGCCAGATGAGAAGCATAGCTTTGAGATGTGGTATTGATGGCCAGGGTTACCCAGCCTGCCTTTCCTGTGCCCCGAGCCTCTGCCTGCTTCCATTACTCTGTTCATGAGCCTGACTATCCTTGTAGCTGCCCAGCTAGGAAGGTACTGGCCTGGGACAGGGTGGCTGGAGGAGACCAGGAAGAGGAGGGATCAGCTGCCCTGGAGGAGGCAGCCAGTGTGAGCCACGTCTACCCAGGGCCTTAGGAAGAGCAGGTCAGCAACTGGCAAGATCAGGCAGAGAGAAGAGGGGGCTCCACGGCCGTTCTGGGGAGTCCATGCTCAGGCTGGGACTAGGTAAGACCTAGCTTATGACCTCCAAATTGTCAGGCTGGGATGCACAGAGACCCCCAAAGCAAGCCCTCTTGTGGTGGAATTTCCAGCCTTTCCAAAAGACCTCCCAGCATCACAAAGTCCCTTCACAGCCAAACTGTCTCAGACTTGAAGGGATCATAGCGTATGCCAAATCAGAACGGTCCCTCCATTTACTAGTGGAGAATGGAAGCCCAGAGAGGGTAAACAACTTGCCTGAGGTCACACAGAATGCAGGCAGCGCCACAGCTCCAGCCCAGCACTCTGGCCCTTCAGCCTCTCATTTCAGCTCATGTTCTCCCTCCTGGCTGGTGGTCTACCTCCTCCCCAATGGATCCCATCAGGCAAGAACAGGCCAGTGTCTAAGGAACATCCAAGGTGGGACCCAGGTTCTGGCTGGCCTCGGTCATGGGAACCATCCGTGTAGCCACCTTCCTCTTCTAGAGAAGAGCTTCTCAGAAAGGAAGACAGAGCAAGCTGGAAAGACCTCCTGACCCAGGAGGGGAGGATGAAGGACAGGGAGAGGGGAGACAGGGATGGAGGAGGGGAGGGGAGGATGGAGGACAGGGAGAGGGGANCAGTAAGGGCTGGAAGGCCTGAGCACTAGTCACACAGGACAGCAGGAACAGTCAGTAAGGGCTGGAAGGCCTGAGCAGTAGTCACAGTGATCTCCCTGGCCCTTCTCTCCACTACAGATAGGACCAGCCTCCACCACACACCATCTGGATATCAACTTCAATAAATTTAAAAGATTGAAACCAAGCAGAGGACATTCTCTGACCAAAACATAAATTAGAGGTTGATGTTAAAATATATCTGGAAAAACTCCAAATGCTTGGACATTAAATAACTCATTTCTCAGTGCCCTCTAGGTCAAAAGAGTCTGAGAGAAATTTATAAAATATTTTAATTGAATGTAACTAAAACATATTTGAACATTTTGAGGCACCAGAAGCTGTTTATATTAGAAAATCCATAAAATAGATTATTTAAAACTTTGTTTTAAGAAGCTACCAAGCTGGGCATGGTGTTGCACACCTTTAATCCCAGCACTTGGGAGACAGAGGAAGGTGGATCTCTGTGAGTTCAAGGCCAGCCTGATCTGCCTAGTGAGTTCCAGGATAGCTGGGCCTACAGGGAGACCCTGTCTCAAAAAAGAAAAAAAAAAAGAAAAGAAAACCAAAAAGATGAAGAAGGAAGAAGAAGCTACCAGGGCTGGAGAGATGACTCAGCAGTTAAGAGCACTGGCTCCAGCTGGAGAGATGACTCAGCAGTTAAAAGCACTGACTCCAGCATCCACATGACGGCTAACAACCACACAAAAATCCAGTTCTGGGGGATCCAACACCCTTTTCTGACCCCCATGGGCATTGTATGGCACAGGTGCACTTACATACATGCAGACAATACACATAAGCATAAAATAGTAAAGTAAAAATAATAAAATTATTTTTAAAAAAGAAGCTACTAAGGAAAAGCAAACTAATCCCAGAGTAAGTAGAAGGGAGGCAGAGGCAGGAGGATGGTTGTACGTTTGAGGCCAGCCTGGCCTACATAGCGAGTTCCAGGTTAGCCAGGAAAAGAAAAATGTTCATTCATCAAAAATATCACTAGATTTGGGCCAGGCATGGTGGAGCTCACCTTTAATCCCAACACTCGGGAGGCAGAGGCAGGTGGATCTCCGTAGGATCAAGGTCAGCCTGGTCTACAAAGAGAGTCCTAGGCCAGTTGGGGCTACAGGAAAACCCAGTCTCAAAAAAATAAAAAATAAATCATTAGACTGATTAAGAGGGGCAAAAAACCCCAAAAATGTCAATTTCAGAAATGAATAGAAAGGAATAATTAACAATATTACAACCCTTTAGATCTTAAATTAGACAAATAAAATTTGAAAAAGACAAATACCCTGAAAAAAAAAAACACAAATTAGCAAGCTGACAGAGAAGAAGCAGAAAAGCTCAGCAGTCTATGCCTATTAAAGGACTTAGAATTACGTAGAACCTTCCTATTACCAAAGGGCGCCCCCTTTGCCTGCCCTACGGCATACCAAGCACAGGTACCAGCCCCAGAAACAGCAACAGGCCGATGCGACTGAGAACAAGGGCAGTCTAGAGGGCTGCAGGCAGCTTACTCAAGCTTCCATCAAAGTTAAACAATACCAATTCTACACAAACCCTTCAAGAAAACAAGAGCAACACTTCCAATGTCATTTTATGAAGCCAGCACAACCCTAATCCTGGATCCAAGGACACTGTGAGAAAACTACAACCTGACGTCATTCATGCAGACATACTGAAAAGCTTTATCAAAATATTAGCAAACAGAGCAAAAGATTCAGTGGTTAAGAGCATTGGCTGCACTTGCAGAGGGCTCAGGCTTGGTGCTCAGCACCCACAACAGGCAGTCCACAACTGCCTGTAGCTCTAGCTTCATGGGATCTCACACCCTCTTCTGGCCTCCTTGGGTGCCCACACTCACACACACACACACACACACACACACACACATGCACGCACGCATGCACGCACACACACGCGCGCGCACACACACACACACACATATACATGCACACAATTTTTCTTTGTCATTTTGAGACAGGGTCTCCCTGTAGCCCCAGCTGGCCTGAACTCACTGTGTAGACCAGGCTGGCCTTGAACCACAGAGGTCTGCCTGCTCCTGCATCCCAAGTACTAGGATTAAAGGCATCTGCTGCCACACCTAGCACACACAAATTTTTTTTTTTATGTGTATGAATGTACTGTCTGCATGTAGGTTTGTGCAACCATGTCGTGCAATGCTGCGGAGGTCAGAAGAGGGCATTGGATTCCCCTGGAACTGGAGTTCTCCTGGAATTGGAGTTACAGACGGTTCTCAGCCGCCATGTGGGTGCCAGGGATCGAACCTGGGTCCCCTGCAAGAGCAGTCGGTGCTCTTAACCACTAGGTCATCTCTCCAGCCCCACACACACAATTTTTAAAAGAAAATAAATCTTTAAAAAAAAGAGGCACACATTTGAGAAAATATTCCCAGATACATATCTGACAAGGTGACAGAGGACTCTGAAGAGTAAGAACTCCTCTGCTCCATCTGATAGTCCCCAAGGAAATCATATAAGTGGCTTAGTAGCAAGTGACAGACTGACCATCCCAGTCCTTGGGAAATGATGACACTACTGCAACCGTTGAGAAAGTTCACCTAGAAAATGGGACAACCCCAAATGCTCACAAAACACAGAGCAGTGGGAGACAGCAAGATGGTGCGGGGTGCAACCACTCTGAAAACCTAGTGTTTTCTCCTGCACGTGGCTCAGCCATTCCTCTGGAAGGTTTTCACGGAGTGCTGCCAACCCCACACACTCCTACAGGAAGGGTCACAGTGACTGTCCTCAGTCCAGCCTCAAACCCAAGACAACTGCAGCCGGCAGAGCAACATCCTGGCTCAGAGACCTCAACCGGCGACTCAGTGTCCACCTCAGGAGACAAAGGGGAGCCTGGAAGTGGAAACCAAGCACAAGAAGCCAAATCAACAAAAAACCAAAGAAGAGGAATGAACTTTGGACGTGTGCGGCAGTGTAAACAGACCCAGAAATGGAGTGAAAAATACCAGACACAGAAACACACATGGCACGATTTAAGCACATGTAATCCAAGCCAAGTCAAGATGGACCTATGGTGGTGACTGGGTGCTGAGGGAGTAAACGAGGAAGGACCCTCGGGAGCTCTCTGGGGCAAATGCCTATAGCACAGTAGTGTATGAATCCCATGATTCTAATGTGCTCAAATCCCTTATTCTGTGAATCCCACTGTGACTTAACTATGCCTGAATTTTTGAAATGGCAAGATGGCTCAGCAGGTACAGGTGCCTGCCTCCAAGCCTTGTGACCCAAGTTTAGTCTCCAGGACCCACATCTTTTAGAGAACTGATTTCCAAGAGTAGTGCTTTGGCCTCCACACACATTCGGGGTGCCGGGGGTGGGGGGGATGGCCCACAACACACACACACACACACACACACACACACACACACACAAATGTAAAAGATTTTTAAATATTTTAAACAAGAAAAGATATGCTTCAAAATTCAGAATACTTCAGATTTTTTGCAAGTGAAGTCATGTGACTTGCATGGTCCCCAACCCTCTGAGCAGACCACACAGCACACGCAGAGGCAGATAGCCTGACGTTCCCCTAGAGACTTTCATGGGTGCACATCGAGTCCCACAAACTGTATCACATCATCTTGGGTCAGGTTGTACCACTCAGTGTGGGGACTGCAGACAGAGCCACAGAGAGGAAGATGTTTCATTTTCTGAATTTCGAAACTTGCATTGCAGGCAAGTGGCCAAGACCCTGACAGTGATCAGGGAGTAAGGGGGTTGGGGGGACAGCTCCAGGGGTCTTCCCAGCCCCCAGTGTCCTGCATCTCAGCATCCAGGCAGAAGTTAAAGAGAGTCACAGCCCAGCTTCTGCCATCAGTCAAGAATAGTTTCCTTGTCAGGGATGCAGGAACTAAGCCGAGGGAAGGCATTAGCAATCCCACCCACAGGGGCACTGTCTTCTGCCCAGCAGGACACTAACTCTCCAGTTCAGTGTCTTCACTAACTTTAGGATAAATTCCTGAAAGTTGAGTTGCTGGGATATGCATGCCTCCAATGTATGGATGTTTTTTACTTGAATTATTGTTAATATTTTCTCTTAATTGCTGTTGCCAAAATTAGATAGATAGATAATACATAGATGATAGATAGATAGATAGATAGATAGATAGATAGATAGATAGATAGATGATAGATAGAGTCAATCGCCCTGACACCAAAGGTGTTAGGGTTAAGGTGTAGCCTTGCAGCTACAGATCCCTTGGGTAATGATGCTGCAGTGCAAGCAGCAGAAGCCCAGGCCAGTGGCTCACAGGGCCTGGATGCAAATGAGATAGAGTGTGCACAAGCTGTGCGGAGCTGGTGCTGGCTGACACTGTTACACAGGGAGCTTTTTTCAAAGCCAGCAGTGCACTTGCACTCAAGTAATGATCAAAGAGTAAACGCATAGCCAGGCAACGGAGCCCTTCACCATGAGCAAGGAGCCCACACTACACGGAATTGCACGCGCTGTTTTTTTGTTTGTTTTGGGGGTTTTTTTGATTCTTTTTAGATAGGGTCTCCCTGTAGCCCCAGCTGTCCTAGAACTCACTCTGTAGACCAGGCTGGCCTTGAACTCACAAAGATCCGCCTGCCTCTGCCTCCCAAGTGCTAGGATTAAAGGCGTGCGCCACCACACCCAGCTTTTTTTTGCACCCGCTGTTTGATGGGACTGGTGACACCGTTAGTCTTTTCCCACCACTGTCACCACAAACTCATGAGCAACACCACAACAGCAGCAGCAGAGATTTCCCAGCTCCACAGACAGGGCCTTGCTGTCTGTGGCCCGTAGTTGGTTGAAATGCCATCACACAGCCAGTCTTTCTGCAGTCTTGGCCCAAATGATGTACCATCTTAATTTCCATTTTGTTTTTAATGTTGATTTTGGGAGTGTCCGGTACATTACATGAGGGGTGGGGTGCCAATCTGGGCTTCCATGTCTTCCTCTATTTCTTTCTGCTTTGTGGTCTTGGGCCGGTCTCTGTCTGAACCCAGAACTTGGCATGTCAGTAAGTCTGGCTGAGCTCCTGAGACCCGCCCCAATCCTCAGGTTACAGGCGTGTGCAGTTGCTCTAGGAGTTTTATGTGGACACTGGAGATTCGAATTCAGTCACAGGCTTGCACAAGTGCTTTGGCACACTGAGCCGTCCCCCCAGCCCCTAACTTCCATTTCTTAAATACCAGTCAGGTTGAGGTTATGCTGGCTTCATCATGTGTTTCCTTTTGTCATTTTTAATAGACCGTTAGCTTTTTTCACATTTTTAATTTATGTGTGTGTGTGCCTGAGTGAGTTTGTGTGCACCATGTGTGCATACAAAGGCCAGAAGAGGGCATCGGATCACTTGGAATTGGAGTTACAGACTGCTGTGAGCCATGCTGTGGACGCTGGGCCTTCTGCAAGAGCAGCCAGTGCTCTTAACCACTAAACCCTCTCTCTAACCCCAGATGTGCTATTTTTTTATTATTGGTTTTAACTCTTGACAATGACAGAAGCTTCTCAACTTAATTATATCTTTGAACTTAATTTCTAATGGTTTTGCTTAATGAACTTCTTTGAACTTATCACCATGTCTATCCATATTTCTGAGATTTGGACATGAAACCCTGGAACTTGTTGAAGGTCTTGAGAGTCTGAGAACAGACTCTGGGAGCATTAGATACAAAGAGATCCTACTAAGTCCCAGGGGACTATGCATGGGGCATCTCTTGAAATGTCCTACAAATGTGAGTCACCAGTCTTCCTGTGCAGGGAGGTCTTGGAGATCCACTAATGGGACTTCAGCCAGTGTCCAGTCTACAAAGAGGAAAGTCTGCTCATGCTTCAAAACGGGAACCGTGGTCTAGCAAGACCTGACTTTGTCCTCTAGTGGATGGAGCTGGTGATTGAAAAGACAAAAGGAGCCAGGGGCTCCCTCCTTAAAAAAAAAAAAAAAAACCTGAATGAGGACCAGATCCTCAACTGACCTTGAGAAAACAAAAACCTTGGTTAACCTGGGCTAACTGTGTGGCCTTAAACATCTAAAAGGAAAGTATAACCAGAAATAAATAAATAGTAAGTCCTGAGAAATTGTACTTCAGGTATAAAACTTGAGATCTTAGTAAAAAGACAAAAAGTTAAAAAAAAAAAAATAGCACAGTTGTTTTGCCTGTCTTACTGGCAAGCGCAGCTACCCTGTGGCTGCCACAGCTTTTGCCATCCTTCAAAGACGTGAGACACAGCTTCTCAACCTTCCAATATGGACTGAAGACTCATGTCTCTCCAAGAATCCTCCAAACGTTCAGTGCCAGATGGGGACTGCTGAGACATCCAACTTGTGGACTGAGCTACTACTGGAGTTTCAGCCTCTTCAGAGTATAGACTGCCATTGTTGGACTACCCAGGCTATATCACGAAGACCAGTACAGGAAGATCAAGACAGGATACAGTGCTTACTAGACTTCATTTAGTGACCATGAGAAGGGAAAACCCCAGTGTGGAACACAAGGGCAGAACTGATGGTGGGTTGGGCTTGCCAAGAAGGAGACTTCAAACATGACATCTTTCCGCCTAATAAAGAAAAAAATCAGGGCTGGAGAGATGGCCTAGCGGTTAGGAACGCTGACTGCTCTTGCAGAGGACCCGGATTCGATCCCCAGCACCCACATGGTGGCTGAAAACTGTCTTTAACTCCAGTTCCAGGGGAATCCGATGCCCTCTTCTGACCCCCGTGGCATTGCGTGACATGGGTGCACAAACCTGCATGCAGACAGTACATTCATACACATACAAAAATAAATAAAATTTAAAAATGAAAAAATCATAAGCTGAAGATGTTAAAACCTATGATATATGTGGCATGCATATGTGCATATTTTGGAGTGATACGTGTGGAATAACAACAGCAACAGCAACAGCAACAACAACAACAGAAAGACTACATCAAAGAACTGACTGAAACGGTGAACTTCTACTCAAACCAGTAAACTTCTGCATTGAGAATTTTGAGAGAGACTGAGAAAAAGATGAAAAACATGTTTGGCAGAATGCATGAGCTCTGATGGGGTGGGGGGGCAGAGAGGGCAGCATGGGTCTAGATTTGTAATTTTGTATGAAATGCACAGAGCTTCAATAAAAATTTGGCTTTGAAAAAAAGAGATCTTATAGCCACCATTACAAAATCATGTGATGCTAAGGTCAGAAATATATTTTGGAAAGAATATCATTCATTTATTTGACCACTCATTTCATTAGGAGACAACAGAGCACCTACCACAGGCTAGGCACCATGCCAGGCGCTGGGCACACACCACAAATGAACAGACTGAGTCCTCTGGAGCTTACTCAGCCCAAGGCTGGCTATCACATGTCCTATCTAAGACCCCATCTCATGCTGGGAACATGGCTGGACCCCAGATTGCAGCCTCCCAGGCTTATGGACATCCTGCCTTGCCTTGAACAGAGCACGTTGAGGAATGTGTTTGCCTCTGAGGACCATCCAACAAGCAAGAGAGCCGTGCCCTGGAGACCCAGAGGTGGGGACAGACAGGGGATGACAGTCAGGGTTCTTGGTCTGGGGGAAGTGGTTCCAGGTGCTGTCCACCTGCTCACAGATTGCCAGGAGTCGGTGCCATTCCTGAACACAGACGTGTGGTCCAAGGAGCTGCTGTGGTCACTCACCAAGTCTAGCCGGACCCACCAAGAGCAGACCCCAGAGAAGGTGGGCCCTGCTGCCTCCTGTAGCCCCTGCCCACCCACCACACAGACCCAGGAGCATGCAGGGGCCTAGAAAGAAATCGGAGGGCCTCAAGGGAGCAGGACCTGGGCCTGGGCAGCTAGACCAAAGTTCCCTGCCTCATCCCAAGACAGGGCGAGAAGGCTGGCTACAGGGTCAGGGAGCCCAGGGTTAGGGAAGTTGTTCACAGGCAGCCGTCCAGGCCAGGCAGGTCCAGCTCAGGCCAAGATGTTGGACCTGCCACCAGGTCTTCCTGTTCACCTACTACGGGCTGATCCTTCAAGCCAAGGAGAACAGCACCACCGTCAGGACGCACCTGAAGACCCTCCTGGAAACATCTCACCAGTGGCCCAAGCAACGGGAGGTGAGGACCCAGTCCCCTTCAGTCCCTCAACTGCCTGGCTCAAGCCAAGACTTGGTCACTGTCACACACTGAGCCCTAATCCTGGTCACAGGCTTATCCTTGATCCCTGCAGATACTGAGTACTGATCCTCATCGCACACTGAGCCCTGACCTTGCTCACACTCTGACCCCTGATACCAGGCACAATCTGACTTCTGGTCCTGGCTGCATGCTGAGCTCTGATCTTAGTCATGGGCTCTAATCCTGGCCATATTCTCAGAGCCATAATCCTACTCACACAGAGTTCTGATCTTGATCAATCCCTGAGCCATCAGGCCATGGGCTGAGGCCTGACTTATCTCATACTAAGCCCTGATTCATGGTCATGGGCTTTGATCCTAGTCATATTCTTTTTTTTAATTTTTTTAATTAATTTTATTTATTTCCGTATGTGTATGAATGTACTGTCTGCATGCAGGTCTGTGCACCCGTGTTGTGCAATGCTGCGGAGGTCAGAAGAGGGTGTCGGATTCCCCTGGAACTGGAGTTCTCCTGGATTTGGAGTTTCAGATGGTTCTCGGCCGCCATGTGGGTGCTGGGGATCAAACCCGGGTCCTCTGTAAGAGTGGTCGGCGCTCTTAACCGCTAGGCCATCTCTCCAGCCCCGATCCTAGTCATATTCTGAGCCTTTATTTTGGTCACAGCCTGATCTCTGGCCCTAGTCACACTGGATCCTGATCCTGGTCTTAGCCTGAGCCCTGAAGCCTAATCATAGCCTGAGCGCTAAACCAGTCACAGACTAAGCTGAGATCTCACCTGCCTTCCTACACATCTCTTCATTCCTACCCAGCTCATGTCTACTTACAGCTGATACAAGAGACCTCTCAACCTTTCCCCCACTCTACCCACCAGACTCCACAAGAGTTGGGCTCAGAGCTGCATGTCCTAAACTGTGTGCAGGTGATGCCACTGAGTTCCTGCCCTCTGCTGGTGGACTAGGAGAGGCACTAAATCCAGGTCCTCCAAACTCAGTAGACCCTCCCCAGTAACAACGGTCCCCTCCCCACAGGGGAGCTCTCACAGTGTGACTGGCTGCAGTCCGCCACTTGGAGGACACCTGGGCCATACTGGAACAGTTTGGGCGGAGTGCACCCATCAAGTGGAGCCTGCAGGACTTCTCCCTGATGGTATCAATTAGGGACTCTGGACAGGGAGAGAGGACGTGGGACTGTACCTTGCCTGAAAGGACAGGGCCTCCTGCTGGACTCCCTGGGCATGACAAGAGCCTAACATCTGGGCCATGGAATCTGATTCCCACCAGTACTTAGCCTATAAGACCCCTTTGTGCCTCAGTTTCCTCCTCCTGAACAGAATCTTTCCCTCCCTGGTTAGTCCATGTTGGAGGGTTGAAATGCCATGGCAGTGGAGAGCCTGACCCACGGCAGGTGCTTAGCAGTGGCAGCCTCGCCGTGCTTGTGGCAGCTGGCTGCAAGACTATGGTTAGTCCTGGGGCAAGGGACTCACTCGAAAGCTGAGATGCTTACCCAGAGTGTGGCTTGTGAACAGGGGGAAGCCTCATCCCCCTCCGACCTAAGTGTGCACCCCTTTGGGTTCCCCTGGAAGAGGCAGTTCCTAGAAGCCACTCCACAGAGAGCTCTTGGGACAAAGGAGGAGAGGGAGCCTCTCTCAGCTCAGGCAGTTCTGCTCATGACTGACTCTGCAACCTGGAGAGGCCAGAGGCGGCTAAAGGATCTGCCCTGATCTTCAGAGGGTACCTGGTGCTGGTAAACAAATCACCATAATGGTGCCCTGCTGACACAGAGGGGTGACTCTCAGCCACTCCCAAACAGGAAGTTCCACATAACCCATTACTAACTGTATGCTTAGGAGCCTGACTTCCCCAGGCCCCAGCAGCCTGGGTTTTGTGTGCCTTGTCTTATCCAAAAGGCCTTGGGGAATCACAGGAGGGGCCCCAACTCTACAGTTCCCACAGAGACAACCATCCTACATAGGGCCCTGGGTGTCCCACCACCACAGTCAGTCCCAACCCCCACAAGGAGCCTCCCACTCCCTCTGTACACCCTGCCTGCCCCACTCGGCTAGGATCCAGGTACCCCCTCTCATACTCCTCACACAGACTATCTGGAAGGCCGAGCATAGATTCCACCCCTGCCTGACCCCTGCCCAGAGCCCCGAGGACCTGTGCTGGAATGGGCCAGATGCACCATCCTCCTCTCTTACGGCCAGATGGCAGCCAAGGCCAGGAGCCACACCCTGCCGCGGGTGGACAACATCTTGTCCAGGATGATCCTCTTCTTCCCCTTCACCACCTAGGTACAGGCCACCATGCCCACCACCATCCCAGGCCTGTACCGCCCACAGGGCAGAGCCAGAATCACAGGTCCACAGCTGCCCTGGTCTGCAGCCCAGGTCCCCACTGCCCACTCCTCCCAGAATCACAAAGAACCAGGTCCCAGCCTGCTGTATGTCCTGTGCCTCCATCATGCTTGCAAAGGACCTTATCCCCCACTTCTCATAAAGAAACCCTGGATTTTGACTTAGGAGAAGGGAGACGGGTACTGAGAGGCAGGGTGATACCTGCCTCCGTGGGTCGCCATAGCCCAGGTCTCCATATTTCAAGACTGCAGCCACCACTTCCCAGAGACCAGCAGGAGCCTCTCTCACTATTGGGACAGGCTGACCCCATTCACATTTTCAAAGAGCAGAACCCCTGGCCTAAAGACAACCCCACCCACCAGCCCCCAGTCAGAACTCAGGGTGAGAGAGATGGCGGCCTCGGCCTCTGTTCTTGCTCCCTCCCACATGCTCCTCGACTCTCGGCCTGACCTGTACTCTGGGGCCTGACCTACACAGGATAAGATCCTGAAGCACAGTTTCCTCACCGCCACCCTGATGCTGGTAGGGGACATCAGCCAGAGCAAGGGTGCCCACAGCTATGAGTTCTCTCAGACCTGCCAGCTCCTGGAGTGCCTGACGGTGCATGCTGGGGCCTAAGTCCAGGAGGGCCTCCCTCAGACCAGCAGCCTTCAAGACAGAGCCTCCTCCCTCAGACCAGCAGCCTTCAAGACAGAGCCTCCTCCCTCAGACCATCAGCCTTCAACACAGAGCCTCCTCCCCCAGACCAGCAGCCTTCAACACAGAGCCTCCTCCCTCAGACCAGCAGCCTTCAACACAGAGCCTCCTCCCCCAGACCAGCAGCCTTCAAGACAGAGCCTCCTCCCTCAGACCAGCAGCCTTCAAGACAGAGCCTCCTCCCTCAGACCAGCAGCCTTCAAGACAGAGCCTCCTCCCTCAGACCAGCAGCCTTCAAGACAGAGCCTCCTCCCTCAGACCAGCAGCCTTCAAGACAGAGCCTCCTCCCTCAGACCAGCAGCCTTCAAATAGAGCCTCCTCCCCCAGACCAGCAGCCTTCAAGACAGAGCCTCCTCCCTCAGACCATCAGCCTTACTGGGCAGAGGAAGCCCCTTCCTTCCAACCACTCCTGGGGAAGGGTAACGTTGAAGGCAGTCTTAGCACCTCCCAGGTTTGGAGCCTCGAAATATTTCATGTTCCCCAAGCTGTTTGGTTCTTGCAGGGACCTGAGATGACCAGGCGCATCTGCATTGTTGGCAGTGCCTCTGAGGCCCAGGAAGGCCACCACAGTCCACTCTGTCAGACATGTTTACTTGTGTCAGGCTCCAGACCAGTCACTTAGGATCTGGGCATCCTGGACCTCTTAGGAACAGTGAGAAAGTAAATAAGAAACTGGACAGTAGTGTCAAGGGCAAAGAGCTTTGATCAAAGCAGAAAGCAGCTCCTGCCCCCTACTGGGAATCCAGCGTAAGGTGGAGTAGTTTATGAGGAAACATTGCTCAGAGCAGCCTAGAGCTGCTCCAGGGTCAGGTAGCTAGGACTTTATCCAGGATTCAGACCTGGCCTTTCTGACTCCAGAGGCCGCAACTAGTTTTCTAAGTGAGGCCCGGATCTCAGAGGCTCCTGGGTGGGTGAAGACATGACACATCCTGTCATGGGTTGTAGGGGTGTTGAGGTCCTGAGGCAGGCACAAAAGCTGGTGTCAGAAGTGGGATCAGCCAGGCCTGAGCCTCTGCACCTTCTCCTGGAGACCTGCAGGTTGTGACAGAGAAGGAACCACAAGACACACTGTTCACCAGCAACCGTCAGCAGGCCATCCACATCGTCTCCAGCCTCTGGTACACTCCAGTTGGTAGGCTCCAGGACTGCCTGACTCCAAACAGGAGAGCCAGGCCAGGGGTAGGGGGGTTATACAATAAGACCCTGCAGCACTGAGCTTGGGACCTGAGCCGACACAGGCCGCCTGCGACAGGGACGGGTCTGGAGCATTAGCCCTGAGCACAGCCAGTCCACAGAACAGACTCACCCTTATCTCCAGGCACTCCAGGAGGGCAACGCAAAGGGCAAGCTGCATCTAGATCCCAACCAAGCCCCGGGGAAAGTGAGCGAAGCTGGAATCCTGGGGACTCAGGGGGCCTAGAGCCAGGGAGATAAGTCCTAGCTCAGCTCTCCACCAACAGATGAGGGAGGAGGTGAGGACAGAGAGCTCAGAGCTGCCTCTCTCTAACCACAGAAGGGACAGGCAGACAGCCAGTAGCTCACATAGTCCTGAGCAGGGTGACAGGCAAAGCCAGGTAGGTGTCCACTCAGACTGCATTCACACACACCCCCACGTAGGTGTCCACTCAGACTGCATTCACACACACCCAGGTAGGTGTCCACTCAGACTGCATTCACACACACCCCCACGTAGGTGTCCACTCAGACTGCATTCACACACACACCCAGGTAGGTGTCCACTCAGACTGCATTCACACACACCCAGGTAGGTGTCCACTCAGACTGCATTCACATACACCCAGATAGGTGTCCACTCAGACTGCATTCACACACACCCCCAGGTAGGTGTCCACTCAGACTGCATTCACACACACCCCCACGTAGGTGTCCACTCAGACTGCATTCACACACACCCCCACGTAGGTGTCCACTCAGACTGCATTCACACACATCCCCAGGTAGGTGTCCACGCAGACTGCATTCACACACACCCCCAGGTAGGTGTCCACTCAGACTGCATTCACACACACCCCCAGGTAGGTGTCCACTCAGACTGCATTCACACACACACCCAGGTAGGTGTCCACTCAGACTGCATTCACACACACACCCAGGTAGGTGTCCACTCAGACTGCATTCACACACACCCCCACCACCCAGGTGTTTTACCTCTCCCAGTCACCTTCTGAATTCACCCACTATACATGTTAGCATCTAGCTTTGGGTGCCAGGCACTGTCTGGGCTCTGGGGACCCATCTGGGAGCCAGAAAGGAACATCCCTGGCCACTGTGCATGCCACACACCAGGGGGAAGGGCTAGGGGAAGGTATTAAGAGACTGCAGCAAGAAGTGAGAGAGGGTTGTACACACTCATGGGGCTGAGATACTGGAGCTGGCATTGACAGCTTGCCGGAATATTAATCAATAGAGTGAACCTATAAGCCTGGTGCTCTGTAGACTCCAGGACACAGAGTCTGACTTAAATTGCCTGAAAAGGGACCATTGAACAAGGTCATGGAATAGGGAGTCTGAGCTCTGCAGGGACCCAGCAGCAGAACAGCACATGCAAAGGCCCTTGGCTACCACGTCCTGGACCAGCAGAAGAGTGGGGCTGTGGTCGTGTGCTCTAGTGCCCATGAAAAGCAAAGAGCTGAAAGTTCTGCACTGTTGGAGACAGATGCCAGGGTAGCAGCAGCCTCCGCAGACAGATGCCAGGGTGGCAGCGGCCTCCAGGGTAGCAGCGGCCTCCACAGACAGATGCCGGGGTAGCAGCGGCCTCCGCACACAGATGCCGGGGTAGCAGCGGCCTCCGCACACAGATGCCAGGGTAGCAGCGGCCTCCGCACACAGATGCCGGGGTAGCAGCGGCCTCCACACACAGATGCCAGGTAGCAGCGGCCTCCACAGAGAGCTCCTGACAGGTCTCGCCCAGGCCCTCCCAGGCCCAGGCCCAGGCCCTCAGGCTCTCGCTCCTCTGCTTCCCAACAGTGCACTGAGGCCGCCCATCCACATGGACAGGAAATCTTGGCTCCTCTCCACCTGCTTCTGCAGTGTCTTTGCCCTGCCGCATCTGGACGCCCTGGAGAAGCACACGTGCCTCTTCCTAGAACCACCCAACGTTCAGGTACAGCTCGGCCTGGCACTTGACCCCAGGGAGCTCTTGGACAGGGGGTCAAGTTCAGTCTGCTGTGCATGGCCTGGGAGGGGTAGACTGGCCACCACACAGGCAGGGAGGGGGCCCTGGGCAGTTGCCTAAAGGCACTGGGCCTCCAGTTGACCACTTGGGACAAAGAAGTTATCGTCAGCATAGGGCTGTGATGTATAATGCAGATTAGACTGAGACCTGCTGTGTGCCTGTGCAGGGACTCTGTACACAGTGAAATGTATGACCTCCGGCTAACCCAAGAGGAGGCCATACCTCCTCCAGGAGGAGGAGACAGCAATCCCGGCTCAGCATGCCCAGACCTTGAATGGCAGAATCACCATTGTGTTCTCTCCTCTGAGCCTCACAGCAGCACAAGGAACTCAAAGAGAGGGAAAGTGGCTCTCTCAAAGGGATGAATTCCCCAGGGTTGCCAGGATTCAAGAACACTCATTCAGCCTCTAGGTCTTGTCACACCTAGGGAGTCACCCTCCCTGCAGGCCAGGCTCTGTCTCACCCACCACGCTGCATGAGCCATGGCCCTGCGGGTCTTACCTGGTCCACTCTGCCACCCTCGCTAAGCTGGGGAAAGAAGCTCAGGAAATGTTCCCAAGGCCCAGGTTGGTTCTATTCCAAATTAGCCACCCCTGGCCTCGAGATGCCTGCCATAGCTCATGGCTACCACCGGGGGGCGCATGAGACTGTCCCGCATAGTCCTAGCCCTGAGTATCCCTGACAAAGGGCCGGAGCAGCTTTGGTAAGTGAGCCCTGCCGGTTCCAGGCCCTACGTGAGTACTTCCCACCTTTCCATACTGACTAGAGGATAGGACACATCTCAGGTGGATAAAGCCTGCAGTGGGAAAGTCAAGATCTGAGCCCCCACCCCTGGGCACTGTTTGTAGTACACAGGCCTGAGGATAGACCAGGGAGCACTATCAGGGGATGAGAGAGGGCTGGGTAGTGTCTGTGGCCCTGTATCTGCCAAAGCACTCCATGAATAGAAGACCCTGCAGCAAGTACAACCAGGCCTGGGGTCAACACTGGGAGCCAGGGACACTGGGCTCCTGTTACTTGCACCACATCTGTCCCTGCTCTGTCACATGGGACTGGCTTCCTGTGGCTGGGGTGTCTCTATGCACCCCCCAACATGCCAGCAGTAAAACTGATGTGGGGGGAGGGGAATGTCCCCCCACGAGCGCCAGAAGCCACATGGCTGGATCTTTTGCAAGACCAAGGCACCGTTGACGCTCGGGCCCTTGTTCCCAACTTTTAAGAGGGCCGGCAATATGACTAGCGAGCAAACACGCTTGCTGCACAAGTCTAATGACCTGAGTTTGATCCCAGAACCCATGGTAGACGGAAAGAGCAGGCTCCAGAGAGTTGTCCTGTGATCTCCACATGCATGTTGTGCTATAGACACTTTATTTTAAACTTACTAAGAATTTCAGGACAGAAAATGCAAAGTTACAGCCAGTACCACTTGAGCCTGGGGGTCGGGGAGGAGGAGAGGCCAGACCACATTTCCACATGTCCGTGGAGCCAGCCCTGCCTGGAATTAACTCACCTGTGCTCTTAAGTGGGTCCCCGAAAAACCTTTACATCCAGTCTGCATGCCTCTGTGGCAGAACCCTTTGCAGACACAGTGCTGACCTCTGGTGGGTGTGGGACCCTGGTCCGAGAATGTAGAGGAAGTGAATCCCCAATGGGCACCTAAGCAGAAATGAGCCCTCACACACTCTTGGCCTGCCTGATGTCTGTCCTCCCTCAGGCACTGTACACCCAGACCATGGATGCACTGGATCACATGCTACAGAGCTTCACGGTGCAGAGCCCCACGGCCGATGAGCTGCACTTCCTGCTGTCGGTGAGAGCTGCAGGCCAGGATGCTGGGTCAAGGGGTGTGCGGCCCTCCACCAAGAGCCCTGAGGAGGGTGCTCCACAGTCCACAGGACTTCCTGTGTAGGTTTGGAGCATCTACAGGGGATGTGGTCAGCCTGGCCTAAAGGTGTCTACTAAGCAAGTGGCTCCCCCACCCCAAAGCTTGGACCCTGTGGCTCCCCTCCACCTGCGCTCAGGGCACCCCACCTCCATGGAGGGAGACCACTTAGCAGAGAGCGATGGCATAGTGTCAGGGGCTGGAGCCAGAAGGAAGGCCACCTCCACCCAGCCCTGAAGTCAGGGCCAGCCAGAGTTCACCAAGGAGGCCTGAGCGACACCCACAGCCACCCCTAGGCAGGGGACACCCACCAGAGGACGGCACTGCTGGGCTCAGCGGCAGTGGGACACCTAAGTGGCAGTGGCAGTGGCTGCCACTGGTGGAAGTCATCGGTCTCTCGAGCCATCCCCAGGTCTCTGTGTCCAGATGAGTGACCACACAGCCCCTCAGCCATGCAGTATGCTGACATGAATACCCTGCCTCTGCTAGAGACACTCATGTCCCATTCCTTGCGCACGGCAAGTTATAAAAAGGGGCACACATAGACCAAGAGCTTCTGGGAGGAGGGAATGTGTCTGTGGCTCAAGGGTAGCCAGTCTTGAGAGGTGGCTCTGGGGACAGGGACTAAAGAGGGAACAGAAAGAGCTAGGCCTGGAAGGGGTGAAAACCAGGCTTGCTGAGCAGTGGGCAGGCATGGGGGCCTTGCCGCTGGAAGGCTCGGTGGGGCCGGGCCTTTCTGGGACTCAGCAGAGCATCCTTTCCTGACCCTGCAGCACATGTCCACCTGGCTGGCCTCTGAGAAGGCTCATGAGCGACAACGGGCTGTTCACAGATGCACAGCCCTCCTCAAATTCCTTAACTGCAAACAGCGCATAAAAGTAAGTACCAGCCCCCTGCCCCTCACCTCCCCAGCCCCTCACCTCTCTGGGCTCTCATCTCCAGCCCCTGACTCCCACCCCGCCACCCTTCACCCCCTCCTAGTTCCCTAGCCATACGACCTCAGAAGCAGGGCCTCCTCCTACCCTGTATTCCTGCCTCCAGGCCAAGGTGGATCACGAGCACCCTACTTACTGCCCAGCAGTAGGCAGCCTAAATATCCTTTTCTTACACTTGAGATAACAGGCTAAGGGAAGTCACCCTGCTCACAGCCTAGAAGCTGGCTTCCATCCAGGAGGTGGGGCTCTCGTCCACACACTTCTCCTCCCCCTGCCTCAGGAACTCCCCTGTACGATGGGCAGGTAGACTCAATAGAGGGATGTGGTGGCAAGCTGATAAGGTATGAATCAGGGCCAGTCACATGGAGCAGCCCTGTGTCCACTGCTTCATCTAATATGAGCCCCCATTTTACCCTTGGGATTTTTCTGAGGGCAAATGAACTTGAGCCCAGCACAAAGAAAGATCAGTTCCTCCTTTATCTGCTGAATTAATGCCGAACCCATTAGCCAGAGGCCTAAGCCCTGGGGCAAGCAAAAGCTGGTAGGGTTGAGCCTAAATTTTAACAGAGCACACAAAAATACTCCATAATAAAGCTAAAACATTTACTTTTGTAAATAAAGTTTTATTGGAACTAGGGCTCAGATCAAGTTACAGTAAGCCAAGCAAGATTCTATAAGTTCAATGTTGGATTGTGTCTTGGGATTTTGTTCCTCAGTTGTGGAGTTTTTTGTGTTTGGTTTGGTTTTTATTAAATTTCTCTTGATTTCTAAGTTTTAGAGTCAAGACGTATATTTTTCCTAGCCCCAGGCCATTGTCACAATTTGAAGGGTCCCCTGGCTGGGGCCATTCTGGGATACCAGGTAGGACTCTGTGCCTGCCATCAGTGAGCACACTCTCTACATAGACAAAGGAAAACTTCAGAAGGACCAGGCAGCTGGTAGCAGTGCTGGGGCTTCTGTGCCAGGACCCAGAGAGGACCACCTGGCACTCCAGCCTAGAAGCAGTAGGCCATCTCCACCAGCTCCTGATATACCAGGAGGGTAAGTGTCCTCTGCCACCGCAGAATGCCTGACTCCTCCTTGACCAGCACCCCTGAACTCAACCCCACCTCAAATCCACCCCCCCAGCCATAGTCTTCTAGTTACCCAACCCAAACCCAAAGTGTACACCGGCCTTAACTCAGTTACTAATGAACCCACCCTAACTCCAGCCCAGTCCACCTAGACCCCACCCCATCCCACCCCACCCCCACCCCCACGGCCCGTACTCTTACCATGCTTTGGCCAGAAGAAAATGCTCCAAAGGGGGAAATGGGGACCTCCCAGGAGCTCTCCCAGCCTGATGCAGGTGGAACTGCCCTCTGCAGCAGTGGAGACCAGAGGAGCACTCTCCCAACCCTAAGAAGATGGCATCCTCAAAAGACATCATCTTCCATCTGGGCAGCTCCCAAGCCATCAAGGTCAAAGCCTCTAGAGTCTGGGCAGGCTGGGAGGGTGTGGCCAGAGCAGACTGCAGCATCACGGGTGGTGATAAACTCACTCACTCTCTTCTGTCCTGTTAAAGGGGACCCAGGCGGGCTGGAGGGACACTAGCACACACTGGACACACATGTCATGTGCTGGGAGCTTCGCAGGAATCTCAGGCCCCTTCCTTGAGTTTTTCTAACTTTCTCTAAACAGTATCAACTCTCCCATTTATAGCCTCCCCAATCCATATCAGGATTTGAACAGTTATTCTCAGAAACCACCCAAGCTTGGTACTGTTGTAGGTGTGAGCTAGGTGCTGGCATTAGCTGGGCAGCCCATTCTAAAGCTGCCTCAGAGTTCTGAGTTCAGGAAGTCTGTGTGCTGGTAGCTTTCGCTTGCTCAGGTGGGGTCGAACCCTGGCTAAGAACGACCACCATGACTGGCATGTTTGTCAGTCCACGTTAGACCCTGAGCCTTCCAGGGCAGATATGGGACCTCACTAGTGTTCAGGATGTGCCCTGGGCATAGATTTGGCTTTCAACAAACATCCATGATGGCCAGTCAAAGCAGTTGGTGTGGAAGTGGAGCACAGGGCTAGCAAGTGCCCCAGCGAGACTCGGTCTGGTCCCAATGACTCCAGAAGCCATATGCTCAGCAGTTGTATGAGCTGTCCAAATCCAGACGCTCCCTGGAAGTTTAGTGAAGAATCCCCCTAAGTCTGTGGGGCCACAACATCAATGGGGGCCTGTCTAGAACAAACACAGCCTAGTTCGGCTGCAGTTCGCACCAGAGAGCCTGGGCTGGGAGCAGAGGCAAGCTTGGGAGGGATGCACCCACAGGCTACCAGCCCAGCACGTCCCAACAGGAAAGGTGGCCGGGCCACTAGCCACATAGTATCCAGGGCCTAGGCAGAGCCAGCCTGCTCTGTGTATCCCTAGGAAAAAGGCAGAAAAAGATGGGGTGGGAGAAGGAAGGGAGGCAGAGTAGGAGGTTCTGCTAATTGTGAAAGGCAGACACACCAGGCCTTGCTTCCAGTCCCAAATTTGTCCCGAACTCCTCATGTGGAATATACTGCACCTTT
Source organism: Rhizomys pruinosus (assembly GCA_009823505.1). NCBI lineage: Eukaryota > Metazoa > Chordata > Mammalia > Rodentia > Spalacidae > Rhizomys > Rhizomys pruinosus. The sequence goes on from VZQC01005560.1 coordinate 522,894, forward strand.
ATCAGAAGCAGCAGCATCACCACCAGCACCACCACCACCATCATCATCACCATTATTACCACCATCATCCCTGATACCCCCATCGTCACCATCACTGTTATCATCACCACCGCCATAATCACCATCGCCATAATCAATAGCCTTCAGCATAATCACTATCAGCACCACCATCATCTATCATAATCACCACTGTCACTATCATAATCACCACTGTCACTATCACCACTACCACCACCATCATCACTATACCCCCATCACCACCACCATTACCACCACATCATTACCATCATCACCACTATTATCATTACCATCATCATCACCATCATCACCATCACTATCATAGTCACCACTGTCACTATCACCACTACCACCACCATCATCACTATACCCCCATCACCACCACCATTACCACCACATCATTACCATCATCACCACTATTATCATTACTGTCATCATCACCATCATCACAATCACAACCACACCATCCCACATTTATTCATTGCCTTGAATAAAGCTCAGCAGCACAGAGTCCTTTGCATTCTGTGTCTGTGCCTTCTAGGGCTTGGAGAGTCTCACCATTCTAAGGCACTTTCTAGAAGGTGGAATGTGTTCACCTGTGCTGTTCACAGGATCCAGTGGCCACATGTGGTTGCTGAGCACTTGACCTGAGTCTAGCAATTCCAAGAAACTAAATGTTTTATTAAAAACAGATAAATTTAAGTCTATCATAGGTTTAAGCTGTTATGAGTAGTAGGGCTGTTATGTTGAATAGTCATGTTCCGCATCTTTCCAGAAAGTTCTGTCTGAGCAGTGATATGCCCCAGCTCCACCATCCAGGGCATTAGGAGAGCTTGGACTTCCCTGAGAATCCTTCTAATGACCTACTTTCAGACATGAGACTTGACACTAAGGCAGATTCCAGGGAATGTGGGGCCAAGCATAGCTGGAGGCTGGCAAGGCCCTACACAGTCAGGAGCTCTGGGTTCCATGCCAAGGTGGCCCCTCCACCCAGCCCAGTTCCATGGCCCTACACAGTCAGGAGCTCTGGGTTCCACGCCAAGGTGGCCCCTCCATCCAGCCCAGTTCCATGGCCCTACACAGTCAGGACCTCTGGGTTCCATGCCAAGGTGGCCCCCTCCATCCAGCCCAGTTCCATGGCCCTACACAGTCAGGAGCTCTGGGTTCCACGCCAAGGTGGACCCTCCATCCAACCCAGTTCCATGGCCCTACAGAGTCAGGAGCTCTGGGTTCCACGCCAAGGTGGCCCCTCCATCCAGCCCAGTTCCATGGCCCTACACAGTTAGGAGCTCTGGGATCCATGCCAAGGTGGCCCCTTCCATCCAGCCCAGTTCCATGGCCCTACACAGTCAGGAGTTCTAGGTTCCACACCAAGGTGGCTCCTCCATCCAGCCCAGTTCCATGGCACCTCTCTAAACCATTAACCTTTAGGAGGTTGATCCAGGTTATCTGAAAAAATCCTTCACAACTCTGAAGTTCAATTCTCTTTGAAAAAACTCTTACAAGGACTGGGGCTTGGCCATGGGTGGTGGTCCTCTGGACTCAGCCTAACATGAAGACAACCTAGGGCCAAGACACAAAGGGAGGGGGACAAGACAAGGCCTCTGGGGCCACCTGCATCCCAGGACAAGCCAGGGCTAGTTGAGGAAAGGAGCCATGTGCCTCCCCTGTACTGAGCATCAAGCCCTGTAGCTGGGCACTGGTTAAGACAGAGAGATGTGGGAAAGATTGTGTGCTGGGCCCACGGGGGGAGCCTAGAGGAGTGAATGCCCAAAGATTTGGGGAGCCTGGCAAAGTATAAGGTTGAAAAGGGGGCAGTCACAGGGTAGGATGACAGCCTACTCATTCTCTTAGGAGATCTTGAGTCATCTCTCAACGACAGAGCTGACTGATCTCATCTGGACAGTCATCGATGGCCTGGGCTCTACCTGCCCCTTCCGGGTGCAAGCAGCTGTCGATTTGCTTTTCCTTGTCATCCAGGACCATGGAGACAACTTGGAGACTGTGAGGGGTTGGGCACCCCCCCAGGGCCAGGGAGGAAAGGGGCAGAGTAGAGAACTAGACAGTATCCAGGGACCTCCTCTGAAACAGGATGTGGCAGACTGGGCTTCTACCACAGGCAGCAACCAATCCAATAGGATGGATGCATGCATGGATGGATGCATGCATGGATAGTGGATAAGTGGATGATGGATGGATGGATGGATGGATGGATGGATGGATGGATAAGTAGATGGATGGATGATGGGTGAGTGGGTGGTTAGATGGGTGGGTAGATGGATAGATAGATAGATAGATAGATAGATAGATAGATAGATAGATGATGAGTGGGTAGATGGGTGGGTAGATGGGTGGGTAGATAGATGGATAGGTAGATGGGTAGGTGGATAAGTGGGTGGGTGGAGAGGTGGATAGGTAGGTGGATGGATGCATGAGTGGATGAATGAATGGATGTAGGAATGGCTTAAGAAATTCCACTAAAGCTCTGTGGTGATTTCAGGGTCCAGGGGCAGACACATGTTGACTGAATTCTTCTGTGGACCCTGGAGATTGAGGTGGTAGCAGAAAAGGCAGACCAGATCCCCCTGGAGATTGTGGTCTGAAGGGGGTGACAACATACAGACTGGAGGACAGGACATCCTGGTAGACGCAGAAGCTAAGTGTTGAACCCCATAGGATGGGAGAGGTGTTCCAGCAGGAAGCAACTATTACCAATCCTAAGGCAGGAAGCCTCCAGCTGGCCTAAGCTACTGACTGGGCCCCAAACAAAGGCCCTAAACACATGGGATACAGTGTGTTTATGACAAGCTACAGGGGCTCAGCAACTGCAAGGCAGTTTGGGAAGAATCTAAGGTCTCAAATGCCTCAGATTCCTGTACTAGGACTTCCCTTCAAGCTGCGGGTGCAGGGAGGGGGGGGCCTCCCTATCAGACCTCTCCCTTTCCTCCCTGCCCCCTGCACAGGTTGGCAAAATGGACCAGGCCATCTACCACCACCTCTGTGCCATCCACATGCCCCAAGCCAAGGAAAGCATTCTGTGTGCCATCACCCTGCTGGCCCGGAACCATATCCTGGAGCTAGTGGCTGCCTTCCTGGACTTTTCCACACCCCCAGAAAGGCAGCCAGCCCCACCCTCCCTCTCCCCACTGCCCACCTTCCACCTCCTCTAGACCAAGCTCACAGCTTCTGGCCTCTTGTCTGTCCCTCACGGCCCACAAGCCCAGAATGCTTGGTTCGGGGAAGGAGCCAGAACTTCTGTTCATTTAGGCGTCTCACACAAAATACCTGCTCCGGCCTCCACCACCTGTCCTGATGGAAAAGGAGTCCCCGAACCCTAGGTCCTCCTGGCCAGGACCCCAGCCACCTGCAGATCTTCACTGTCCGTCAGCATAGACCTCCTGGCTCACCATCCTCTACATTTGCTTCCTCCTCCTCTTCTTCCAAGGCCTCGTGGCTACCTCAGCCCTCTCAGCTGTGCCTGGCTTTTGTTCCATACCCTCAGGACCTCTAGGTTTGAGGAAGGGCTAGGCTCCTCATTATTGTTTATGGCCCCTCCTCTCTAAAATCCCAGCTCTGTATCCCCCATCCTAGTCTATGCTGACACCCATCCACCATACCTCCCTCTGGTCGCCTCTCACTCCTTAAGGATGTACCCTGTTCAGATAGACTCTGAATCTCTCCCCTTTCCAGGCTAGGATTTCCTTCTCCTCTCCTGAACTCCTGCTTGGATATCTTACTCTGCCTGGCACCCAGCGAGCTCCACCTGGTATGGCCATCCTGCCTACCTTCTCACACTTCTCCCCTGTCCTTGCCGGATCCCTCCTTCCTAGGTTAGCTTCTGCCGACTGGCCACACCTGCACACAGCCAGGTCTTTGACCTTGGCATTGCCCTGTCTCCCTGATGCTCTGGGAACCTCAGAGAGCCCAGGACAGAGTTCTCCCAGAGACTTTCATCTGCTCCAGGGAGAGTTCACAGCTCAGTGGGGTGGTTCCCTTTGTACTGACATCAGAATGCGGCTGTAACATCTGGGTGCCTCCTGATCTTTTAAGCTCTTTGTGTATATCTCCCCTGGGTCCTCCTGAAGAAAGCACACTTTCTATTATGATGTGGAATTTGAAATATATCCACCAGTTTACTTGGGTCATCAGGCTGGTCAGCAAATATCTTTACCCACTGAGCCACGTCGCTGGCCCAGGGTTACCTTCTTGGTCACATTGTTTGGTCCTTTAACTTCCTATTTCTTTCAATTCTATCAGCTTTGCACCAAAAACGTGCGAAAATTTCACCAAACACAAAACAGTAAAGACATGGTGGTGATCTAGATCCAGTCCTTGGAGGCTAAGGCATGATCATTGCAAGTTTCACAACAGCCTGGGCTACTTAGCAAGTTCCAGCCCAGCTGGGGCTATAGGGGAGATCCTGTCTCAAAAAAAAGAAAGAAAGAAAGAGAGAGAGAGAGAGAGAGAGAGAGAGAGAGAGAGAGAGAGAGAATGGAAGGAGAAAAGAGAGGAAGAGAAAGAAAGCCAGAGGCAGAGGAGAAGGGAGCCTCTGGGATCTGTCTGCCTCTGGGGATCTGTCTCTGGGATCTGTCTGTCTCTGGGGATCTGTCTGCTTCTGGGGATCTGTCTGTCTCTGGGATCTATCTCTGGGGATCTGTCTGTCTCTGGGGATCTGTCTGTCTCTGGGGATCTGTCTGCCTCTGGGGATCTGTCTGCCTCTGGGATCTGTCTGTCTCTGGGATCTGTCTGTCTCTGGGATCTGTCTGTCTCTGGGGTCTGTCTGTCTCTGGGGACCTGTCTGTCTCTGGGGACCTGTCTGTTTCTGGGATCTGTCTGTCTCTGGGGATCTGTCTATCTCTGGGATCTGTCTATCTCTGGGATCTTTCTATCTCTGGGGATCTGTCTATCTCTGGGGATCTGTCTGTCTCTGGGGATCTGTGTGTCTCTGGGGATCTGTGTGTCTCTGGGGATCTGTTTGTCTCTGGGATCTGTCTGTCTCTGGGGATCTGTGTGTCTCTGGGGATCTGTCTGCCTCTGGGATCTGTCTCTGGGGATCTGTGTGTCTCTGGGGATCTGTCTGCCTCTGGGATCTGTCTGTCTCTGGGATCTGTCTGTCTCTGGGGATCTGTCTGCCTCTGGGGATCTGTCTGCCTCTGGGGATCTGTCTGTCTCTGGGATCTCTCTATCTCTGGGGATCTGTCTGTCTCTGGGATCTGTCTGTCTCTGGGGTCTGTCTGTCTCTGGGGTCTGTCTGTCTCTGGGATCTGTCTGTCTCTGGGGATCTGTCTGTCTCTGGGATCTGTCTATCTCTGGGGATCTGTCTGTCTCTGGGATCTGTCTATCTCTGTGGATCTGTCTGTCTTTGGGATCTGTCTGTCTCTGGGGAATCTGTGTGTCTCTGGGGATCTGTCTGTCTCTGGGATCTGTGTGTCTCTGGGATCTGTCTGTCTCTGGGGATCTGTCTGTCTCTGGGGATCCGTCTGACTCTGGGGATCTGTCTTTCTCTGGGGATCTGTCTCTGGGGATCTGTCTGTGTCTGGGATCTGTCTCAAGGATCTGTCTGTCTCTGGACTCTGTCTCTGGGGGATCTGTCTGTCTCTGGGATCTGTCTGTCTCTGGGATCTGTCTGTCTCTGGGGATCTGTCTGTCTCTGGGGATCTGTCTGTCTCTGGGATCTGTTCATTTTTTGTGTTCTTCCATCTCCTGGTGATTATTGATCATCCCTTTATCTGAAATTTATTTGTTTTTTGACAATTCCTGACTGGCCTCAAATTTATAGCAGCCCTCCTGTCTCAGTCTGAGTGCTGGCAATGCAGGCGTGTACTGCCACACCTGGGTGTTGTTTCATTTGATGTGCTCTAACTCCCATCCACTTTCTAAATAAGTTACTGAACTTACTCTTTTCTTTTTTTAAATATATATTTTATTGATGTTTTGCGTATTTCATGCATCACTTTTCAGTTCAATTTAGACACTTTCCCCTTTCCCTGCCCCCACCCCACCCCTGTTCCTGCATTCTGCCATAGCTGTCTTCTTTCAGTCTTTTTTTTCACATTTTTCCACTAATTTTATATTACTTCAAAATATGCATACATATCCTCCATCCATATACCAATATTACAAAATCTGAATGTAAGTGGTAGGTTAATTCTCAAGCCCATTAAGGGATTCACCATTTAACCATATTGCTGCTTTCATATAAAAATATATAACATAGGGCTGGAGAGATGGCCTAGCGGTTGGGAGCGCCGACGCTCTTGCAGAGGACCCGGGTTCGATCCCCAGCACCCACATGGCGGCTGAGAACCGTCTGTAACTCCAATTCCAGGAGAACTCCAGTTCCAGGGGAATCCGAGACCCTCTTCTGACCTCCGCGGCATTGCACGGCACGGGTGCACAGACCTGCATGCAGACAGTGCATTCATACACATACAAAAATAAATAAATAAATAAATAATAAAAAAAAAAATATATATATATATATAACATAGAGGATGCTTAGTTTGCTTTGCAACCAGGGATTTGGTGCTAGCATAATAAATAAAAATAAATAATAATAAAAAAAATATATATATATATATAACATAGAGGATGCTTAGTTTGCTTTGCAACCAGGGATTTGGTGCTAGCATCCACAGATGAGGGACACCATATGTCCTTTGTTTTTCTGGGACTGTGTTATTTCACTTAGCATAATGTCTTCTAGTTCCATCCATTTACCTGCAAAGTTCATGATGTCATCTTTCTTTACTGCTGCGTAGAACACCATTGTGTAGATATACCACGTTTTCTATATCTACTCCTTGGTTGAGGGACATTTGGGTTGCTTCCAGCTTTTTGCTATTGTGAAGAGAGGTGCAATAAACATAAATGTGTATGTGTCTTTGCAGTAGGATGAGACTTATGGGTATATACCCACAAGTGGTATGACTGGGTCAGGTGGTAGGCTCATTTTCTGTCTTTTAAGAGTTCTCCACACTGCTTTCCATAGGGGTTGCACGAGTTTGCATTCCCACCAGCAGTGGATGAGTGCGCCCCCGTCCGGTGGTTCTAGGATCAGAGCTCCAGGGCTCTCACTTGCACAGTAGGCTCTTTAACCACTGAGCTATCACCCCAGCCCAAGGTTTTTGTTGTTTTGATTTGGGGTTTTGAGACAGGGTCTTGCTTATGTAGCCCAGGCTGGCCTTCAGTCCATGATCCTCTTCTCCTGAGAGCTAGGGTGATACAGCAGAGATGTTTTGTTTTCTTTGTTTCCTGTCTTCCGTTTCTTTCCTGAACTTAGTCGAGTCTCTTTTCAAGTATTAGAGATGTTTTGTAGGCTTTTTTGAGTGTATTCGAGGTGGTCTTTGAGCACCTCCTTGAGTGTGGAGTGAATGTGTCTTGGGACCTCTGTGAACAAATGCTCTTTTGGGGACTTCGCTTTCTGTTTACTTGGGTTTTCTGAGTTTTTGTAATAACTAGAATCTGTTAGTTCTGTTTCCACTGTTATGTTGTTTCTAGGATTTCCAGTTCGATGGCACTCTCTTCTGTCAGTACAGCAGAGGCCAGGTAATTTGATGGACTTTGGGGTTTGGTGGTAGGCAAAAGAATCACAAATCTTATATTTCTTTGGGCTCCCCTTTCTCTTCTCTCTGCGGAACCACAAATGCTTGTTTCCCTTTCACCACCCAGCATCCTCCCTATCACCATCCCTCCTCCCCTTCCTCCTCCCCTTCCTCCCCCCCTTTCCTTCCTTCCTCATCTCCTTTCATTCCATTCTCCTTTTCCTCCTCTTCCTCCTCCTCCTCTTCCTCCTCCTCCTCCCTCCTCTTTGTCCCCTTTTCCTTCTTCTTCCTCTTCTTTCCTCTTCCTACTTCCCTTTTTTCTCCCAAAACTCTACTTTTTTTTTTCTTTTTTCAGACAGGGTCTCCCTATAGCCCCTCCAGCTAGCCCGGAACTCACTCTGTAGACTAGGCTGTCATTGAACTCACAGAGCCTGCCTCTGCCTCCTGAATGCTAGGATTAAAGGCACGCACCACCACACCTGGCTTAAAGACAGTTCTTTAGCTGCCATTTGAGTGCTGGAAATCCAGGATCCTCTGCAAGAACAATCGGCGCTCTTAACCACTAGGCCATCTCTCCAGCCCAAGAGCAGTAGATGTTCTTCACTGCTGAGCCATCTCTCCAGCCCCAAAACTCTATATTTTAAAGACTGCATACTGTTTAAATCCTTCCTGTGCTTGGTGCTCTGACTACCCAGGGACTTTTTAATGTATTTAAGACCAGGGGATTAGTATTCCTGAAGGTGGTTTGGATCAAGTTAGAGCCTTTAGGTGCCCTGTTTCTTCTTTCCAGAAGTTTCTTTCATCTTGCCTGCTGGGGCTGACATTCTGTCTCTTTTAATACTACTATGATGGCAAAGCCTCAGTGCCCCCTTCATCTGCACTGAGGTCACAGTTTCACTTTTCCCTTCTTGTTCTGTTGTTTTGTAAGGAAATCCGGGGAGGTGGTGATTCAGGCAAAAGGCATCTCCAGCTGCCCTGCCCGGCACTTTATGGTTCCCTTTCGCTGGGTTGGAACTTATGTCATGTTTCCGCAGTTCCAAGCACACTGCTTCCCACGTTGACACTCACAGACCCAGAGTGCCCTGAGTGCTTCACTCGGATTTATGTGGATTTACATCGGGTTCTGCTACTCGCCTGGGCACTATCATTTGCAACTACTTTAAACATGAAGGTCTCCACTGGATGGGCTGGGAGCTGCATCGGAGATGCGAATTTGGACATCAAAACAGCTCTGCAGTTCAGATTCCCGGGACAGCCCCCTCCTCCCTCCCAGGGTACTGACTGAAGCAGGGAGGGTCCTTGCTCCTTTTTACAGGGCAGAGATTTGTTTGCTCGATGTTGGTTTTGAACATCCTTAAGCTATGCACACAGTTCTATGGAGAGCCCTCCTAATAAACCCCCACCATCACTGGCGGTCTCTCTTTCTTAAAGTTACCTGTCATAACTGGACATGGGAATGCATACCTGTTAGTCCCAACATTCTAACAAGTTTGAGACTAGCCTGGGTACACAGACCCTGTCTCAGAAGGAAAAAAAAATGTCACCATGGACTGGAGAGATTTATTTCCATATCTAGCTGTTGCAGCAGTATTTGTTCCTAGGCAGTCTTGTCAAAAATCAACTGATGAGCTGGAGAAATGGCTCAGCAGTTAAGAGCACTGGCTGCTCTTACAGAGGACCCTGGTTCCATTCCTAGTACTCACATGGCAGCTATTAACCATCTGTAGCTCCAGTTCCAGTGAATCCAATGCCTTCTGACCTCTTCGGGCATTGTGGGACAGGGGCTCACTTACACACATGCAGGAAATATACACATACACATAAAAAAAATGCCAACTTGTCTCAGAAAAAAATAAATTGTGGGAGCGGTGAGAGTGGAGGAGCCTCTTCCCCGGTTAACAAAGCTGGCCAAGTCTACATAGCAAGTTCCAGACCAACCAGGTTATTAAGCAAGGCTCAGTCTCAAAAACATCCCATCCCAGTGGTCTGAAAGTTCAAACAGATCCCTGCCAGGTGGACTCTTGCTGGGCCCATTTCCCTCCAACATCTGTGTTTAAGATTTGTGGTGCCACACTGTGGCTCCCTTTCTTTGCCGTTGTGTGACACTGGTGTTTTGAATGTCACACACACACACACACACACACACACACACACACACACACACTCCAGCCCACTACTTTCCATTTCTTCTTGGCCATTGGCAGTGTGAGTACACAAAGGTCCTGCCCTCATTCTTTCGGGGCATGTCCCCTCTTCCCTGCTAATTTCAGAGGATCTTTCATGAAACCTAGACACAGCCCCTTCTTGTGTTGGGTGTTAGAACATCTCCGTGCAGCAGCCGCATTCCTACCCCCATGTTTCCTGCCATGAGCGGGCATCATCTTCCTGAGGTCCTCCTGTTAGCCTTTGCATAGGACTCTCTGACCCATCTGGACTGATTTTCATGTATGATGTAATGTATGGACCCAGAATTGCTGATTCACCTCCCCCTCTGCTCACTGTTCCTCACAAACAAGCACCCAAGGGCATCCAGTCTCCTGAGCTAGAGTTACAGGTGGTTGTCAGCCACCCATCGTGGGCGCTAGGAGCCTTTCTCTGGTCCTCTGCACTCGTCACACTGAGCCATTTCTCTAGCCTTGATAAATTTATGTGCATGTACGTGTGTCTGAATGAGTTTATGTGCACCACAAGTGTGAAGGTGTGAACAGAGCACAGAAGGCATTGGAGCCCCTGGGGCTGGAGTTACAGGTGGTTGTGAGCTGCCTGATAAAGGTACTGGGAACCAAGTCCAGGTCCTCTGCAAAAGGAGTGTGTGTTCTTAACTGCTGAGCCATCTATCTCACCAGCCCAGACTTGTCTTTTGTAGACAGAATTTTGCCAAGCTTTTTATACTCAGTCTTTGTCTTTGATTGGAGTATTTATTCCATTTATGTTTAATATAACTGTCAACATGTTTGGGATTTAAGTTACTATCCTTAGTCTTTCTAGACAAAAAAAAAAAAAAAAGAACTTTCAAAATCCTTGTGTGAATTGACACGACTCCATGTTAAAGCTTTTGTTGTGAAGTCTCTCACAAATCAATATCCAGAGCTGCACTACTTCCCTGCTTAGCTTCTTGTTCTTTCTGAAATTCAGACCTTCTGCCTGAGACCCTCTGTCCAGCCTGCCTCTTGGCTATCTTTTAGTTTGGGTGAGTTTTTAGCAAATGTTCTCATGTTCTTTCAGAAAATGGCTTTATTTAATTTTCACTCTTGAAGAATGTTTTTCCTACATAGACTTCCAGGTGGGTAGAGACAGCGGTGGTTCCAGCTTACCTGTGGTTTCGTCTACCCATGTCAACTGCAATCCAAAAATAATAAATGGAAAATCCTGAGAAAAACAATTGATGAGGTGCCGCTCTGGGAAGTGTGGGAAGCAGAGCAAGAGCCCTTACATGCAGCAGCACTCACATGCAGCAGCACTCACATGCCGCAGCACTCACATGCAGCAGCACTCATGTGCTGCAGCACTGGGTTATACTGGCTCTGCTTCACCACGAGTCACTTTTGATCTCACCGTGCCCAAGGCACACAAGCTTCACATAGGTGTGCGCATCTACCTGTGGTCCAGTACCATTCCTCATTTCAGGCATCCACCGAGCGTCCTGTGATGCATCCCTGTAAGATTCAGGGGGACTTTGTACTGTCTTCTGGGATAAGCAGGTAGCATTTGACCATCTTCTGGCTCCTGTCTCTACTGTTGAAAAGCTGGCTATCAATCTGCTGCTCTCTTGCAGTAATTGCAAGTCTATTTTTTTTTTTTTGCTTATGCAATACACTATTTTTTTTCTTGCTCTGGATGCAAACTATTAATTATTCTTCTCACTATCCTTCAACCACATCTAATCCAATATTCAACTTTTCCATCCTATTTTTAACTTTCAGATCTGATGCATTTTATGTCAAATTTGGCCTTGGTTCTTTTTCTATCTGCTCTGTCTTGTAGTTTGCCAGTCCCTGAAGAATCTTTGTTTCTTCATGTCACACTGATGCTGCATAGCCCACACCTGATCATCTGCATTGTGCTCAAGTTGGTTTATCTGTTGTCCTTGCTGGCATCATCCATGATCATCCATGGATCCTTGCTTCCTTGCAGGCCTGATTATTACTAACAGCATCCTAGACCTCACTTCAGAAAATTACAGGAATACTTTGGGGCTATTTTTCTCCAGAGGAAAACCGTGCTTGCTTCTGCCAAACACTGAAGGATGTTATAGTGGAAGGCTACCTACCTACAACCACACCCAGAGGAGAGACTTCTCCACCTGCTCAAACAGAATGAGCATCACTTGGGAGGAGGTGGGGGGAACCTTCCTGTTAAACTAATCAGCCTCAGAGCTCTGTCCCTTCATCTATCCAAATGAAGGCCCTCCATTGTAAGGAGCCTCTCTCACTGTCCCCTTCACCCCAGTCTCTGGCCTGGCCCTCTATATGCTTGCCCAGCTTCATCCCTTCAGGGTCTTGGTCGTGGTTTTTTCCTTGCCTAGTTTGTTGTTTTGAAGAGAGGAACTGATTGAGGTAACTCAACATACTGATACTAGAAGATAGGGGGCCTCTCGTTTCTTTTAAAGACAAAATTATCATTCATAGTCTGGATGTGTGTAGTACAGTGTAAAATGCTTGCCTAGCATTCAGGAAGCCCTGGGCATTCAATTCCCAATGCTGCATGCATATGTACACACATGTGCGTATACACACACACACACACACACACACACACACCCCGTTCACATCTTATATAACTGAATGGTTTTGTTAGGTAATATTCCTTTTTTTTATGTGTATGAATGTACTGTCTACATGTAGGTTTGTGTACCCATGTTATGCAGTGCCTTGGAGGTCAGAAGAGGGTTTCGGATTTCCCTAGAACTGGAGTTAAAGATGGTTCTTAGCCAACATGTGGGCACTGAGGATCGAACCTGGGTCCTCTGCAAGAGCAGTCGGTGCTCTTAACTGCTAGGCGATCTCTCCAGCCCCAGGTAATATTCTTTTAATTGTGGTCAAATGTGTGTGGCACTACACTTGAAGTTTCTTAAGGACTCAATTCAGTGGCATCTGCAGTGCTGCATGGCTGTAGCCACTATCTAATCACAAAGCTTTCTTATCAATCTCCAGAAACTCAGTAGTCATTAAGCAAGAAATCTGGGACAGTTTTCCCCCTTCTGTCCCCCAGCCCCCGGAAGCTCTGGCCACTTCCTGTGATTATGAATTCACCTTTTTAGACACTTCCCTGAGCGCTGTCTTTTCAGGATTCCTCTACACTGAACCATATATGGGAGCTTCTTTTTTTTTTTTTTTTTTTTTTTTT